>VXBX01002569.1:239-60017 GCA_013400415.1 Scytalopus superciliaris
GGTGCCGCGGTCGTGGCTCGCCCCAAAGGGGTCCGGAGCCTGTCGGGGCTGCTCCTGGCTCGGCAGAGGGGTGTGCACAGCAAGGGGCAAAAACCGAAGAGGAATTAATTGTTCTCTGGGAATGTGGTTTTAAAGACAGAGGCGGAAGAGTAAGAGGTGCTTAAACAGCGACCTGTCAAACAGTTGGAGGATGTATGTTTAGGAAATAGTCTGAGGGAGCTTGTGAGAAGAGGGTGTTAATTGACTCTTCTGCACGTTAGTTAAATGACACAATAGAGAGCAAAACAGGCTTAACCTAGGAATAAATATTTACGATTATCAAGGAAATATAAACTGCGTGTAGTCCAATCAATGCCGGTTTTTAAAAGGACAGTTTAGGCAAACATACATCTGCGGTCATCTAGACTGTCCAGAGTCTGTGAGAGAGGAAGAAACACTCTGGAAATCTCTTGCAGCAATGGGTTTATAAAACCAGGCTGGAGCTTTGGTGTGAAGTATTTGAATAACAGGTTCCTGTAGTAATGAATAGTAACCTCCATGATTTCCTTGGTCATTTGCTGTGTCTTTATCTATTTATTTTTATTCAAAGACCTTGTATGTGAAATCTAATCTTTGCATGTCATTTGACTGAAAAATTTGACACTTGTATTTAGGGTCTGCTAAGGTCCCAAAAATTAACCTCTGATTATTAGTCCCACTGTTCTCTCAAAATTACTCTAGAGGATTTATTTGGTTAATATGTGCAAAAAATTATGTAATTTCTTCTACTTACTTTTACTCAAATCTTGTCCTTTTTACTATGTTAGATTTGTACATATTCTTGCTTATTCTCCACTGTAGTTTCATTAAAAAGTATATGCCCTTTTAGTTATATGACATTTTTGTTAGTGGTTGCTTAAATTAAGGGATCAGGGGGCGAAAATTGACATTTAAACATTTAACAATTGTGTATCATTTCATGTTTTTGTAATATGTATTACTTCTATATACTGCTCCTTGTTACATTTGATTACTTGATCTTTAATGTACATAAGTGTGCTTAAATACTAGATATTAAACATTTCTTTTCTCCTATAGTCAGGACAACGAATCTTTGTTTCTGTGACATGGACACCATTAGAAGAAGGAAAAGTCAGAGAACTGGTAACTTTTGTTGTTAATGGTATTGTAAAGCATCAAGCTGTGCTCCTCGGTGCTGCTGAGCAGCCCCCAAAGAAAAAGGTGAGTGTGTGTTTATTGTGTCTTGATTCTGTTACTTTGGCATAACTGACACAAGTATTGTTTTTATTACTAGAAAATTCAGTGAATGAGAATTAAAATCTGATAAGAGATGTTGTATGTGGAAATGCCCATTGTCCTCAGGTTTTTTCAGCTGGTTTAGAAAGTAGGTGCTGATGCATTACAGCTTAAAGAATAAAACTAAAACATGACCAAATAAAGTGCTTTCAAGCCTGGAAATAACGTATTGTGAATTTTGTATTAGGTGTTCTTTTTATAGTATTATTAACCTTTGAATAAATATGCTAGTAATTTTCACTTTTACACATAGAAGTATTTACAAAGTCAGCACACTAACTTTTATTTATGGTTCCTTTTCAGAGGAGCCTTTGGGATAAATTAAAAATTAAAAACTCTTCATCAACCTCTGCTTCAATGAAAGTTAAAAAGTGTACTTCAGAAATTAAAAATGTTGATAAAACATTTCAAGTTTCTCAGAAGGTGGATAGACTTAGAAGTCCACTTCGGGCATGTGAAAATCAGAACCCAGTGCAAAATAATATATCCCCAGGAAATGATGCTGGTCTTGGCTCAGAAAATCAGTTGCCTCTGTCTCCTATTGCACCAGTGCCAGAGGAACAGCGTAGTACTGTTTGCACGCCGCTTGCAATGAGAAGATCTACTACATTCACAGATATTGCTGCTTCTGTAAATGAGGAGTTATTGCCTCAGATAGACAGCCATAACGTCAAGAGATATGTTCATGAGCACAATGAATTGCAATCTGAAAGTGCCTACAGTTCTGCTGGATTAGCACAACTGCCAATTTCAAACAATGAAGGAGTTCTTAATTTTACACTCACACCAGTTTGCTCTCCGGAACACTCAGCATCTGCACCTTCTGTAAGTACAAGGAGAATTTTAAGTCCAGATGCTTTTGTAAATGGCAACTATCAGGTGGATATAGACACAATAGAACAGCCTTTTCCAATTCTGTCACCAGATCAGTTTGTGAAAGACAGTTTGTCAGATAAGCAATCAAAGACTCCTAAACCTGAGGCAGTATTAATATCATCTACCACAGAGACTTACATTGTAAAGAGATTTCTACCCTCAAAATGGAAAAAGGATGGAGATACAGAGACAGAAACACACGTTCGTGTAGAACACAACTTAAATGAAGTCTTTGGGATGCATAATGTAACATCACAGGTACTTAATTATGATAAACCCAGAGAAAATAACTGCAGTTCTCGTTCTGCAGAGGAACCTCAGACTGATAATTCTTCTCGAAGAGAAAAAACAAAAAAGCGTCCAATTCTTTCTGCCACTGTCACAAAAAGTAAGCCTGGTGCTACTGAAGAAACAAGAGTGGAAACCTGCCAGCCAAAATCTAAAAAATGCCTTAATAAAGCAATAATAGAATGTTCTAATATGGTGCCTGTGCGTACAGAAGCAGAAGTATATGAACACCTGCCAGTTGTAGATCCCATTTCAGCTGAAAATAAGTGTCACAATGACAAAGTAAATTCATCTCCTACTGGATCAACTTTGTGTCGTAAGAGGAAAAGTGAAACATATGTAGAAAATAGTAGAGTTACAGCTCCGGTGTATGTGGAAGAAGTGGAAAGGAAAAGAGCTCTTACATCCAACACGGACAATCAAATGCATATGACTGTGAGACCATCAGCCTTCAAACCCACACACCGAGAGAAAATAGGGCAGAGAAAGAAAGCTGGTGAGCTTTTTCCTTAATTTACCATTTTCTGAAAGATACCTTTGATTGTAAAATGTGTATAGCAGACTGAACTGTCTGACAACAGTCAGAAATATTTTATATCTCTGAAATGGGGATCTTTGCAGTTTGTTAGACATCTGCATTTTAAAAATCTGAAAACTAGGTTAGAGTTTTGGTTATGTCATTGGCTTCAAATTTACTTTATTCCTGTGTAAATTTGTTAATGATAATAACAGGAAAAGTATCTTGACAGTTCAGAAGAGCCCTTAATTCTAATTTACCTGAAAGTTACTGCACAAGATTTGTGTTATGTGCATTTACCATTGTCAATATTTGACTCTATTGCTGTTGTTACATGTTTTCAAGTATAGAATCAGTAAGGTTGGAAAAGACCACTAAGACTATTAAGTCCAACCATTAGCTTGGCACCATCATGTTCTCTACCAAACTATAACCCCAGGTGCCACATCAGCATACCTTTTGAAAGCTTCCACCACATCCCTGGGCAGCCTGTCCCATTGCCTGACCTCCCTTTCAGAGAAGTTCCCAAATCTTGTTTGCTCTGCCTGCTTTTTACTGTCTGAAATTACCTTGTCAGCCTTGTGTAGATGTTTCTAGATATGGTAATGAAATTCAAGCAGTACGTTTCCTTAGTGAATGTAAGAACTGCAATATACAAGAGCACTTGTTTACTCTTAACTGTTATCCCCTTTTAGTTTTAGCCAAACTGGTTTGTGTAACTTTCTGTCAACAGAAGGTTATGGGTATTTGGAATGGGTTCCATAGGGAATTACTCTTGTTCTTTGCTTTAGAGGTGATATGAACTTTAATACTGTAACTTCTACTGACGTATTTGCTGTTGATAATTGTGTGTTATTGCTTGTAGGTTCTTCACTTCAGAAAGCATCTAAAACTACAAAGAGAATTAGTAAACCCATACCTGGATTGGCCCAGTCTCACCTGACGTTTGTGAAACCACTGAAAACAGGTAGGCAGACTCCTGGTATTTGTGAAACAATATACACTCTGAACTGAACGTCACAATTGTTGTACTGCTAATGTCTCGTAAGGCCTAACTGCTTAGAGTTGAGGTGAAATAGAAGATTGTACCTAAGCTAAGTCAGTATGTAAAAGAAAAATCTATGTAACATCTTATAATCTATTTTGACTACTTATAAGGAAATTGGTTGCAATACATAGCCAGCTGAGGATAAATGTTACTTTCTTCTAGTTTTGCCTATAAATGTCAAAGCTACATTAAAGTTATACTCCTGGCTTATTGATGGTTATCAGGTTAAATACCTCTTCCATATCTGATAACATTTTAGAACAACAGAATACCTAAGAAGAAAAAAATTTGCTATCAGCAAAATAATAATTTTGCAGAGTTAAGAGTACTGAGTTGATCTGATCAGAAAAATGCATCTATTAATGGTTCTTTTTGGATGTAATTCAGCTCAGCTTTGATTTTTCCTATGGGAAATAGCGTGGGTTCTCGTGATCTTGTCTTAGTTCTAGTGCTTTAATAACTCAAGCCACATTTTGTGCCTGAAATTTCATAGCAACTGATGTGCAGGTCACTGAAGATTGTAACAATCTGCTTTTTTTCTGCCAAATGGAGTGTCAAATATTAATCCTTTTCACAAGGAAACGTGTACTGGTTATTAAACATTTAAAGAACTGCAAGGATTTATTGGTTTGTTTGTTTTTTTTTAAAGCAATCCCTAGACACCCAATGCCTTTTGCTGCTAAAAACATGTTTTATGATGAGCGTTGGAAGGAGAAGCAGCAACGAGGTTTCACCTGGTGGTTAAATTTTGTACTTACTCCAGATGACTTCAGGGTTAAAACAAACACCTCACAAGGTAAGCGCACCAAAATTTCATTGTCTTTTAAATGCTCTTAAATGTTATGTAATATACTCTATTAATGTTAACGAATAGTAGTAGTGCACACTAAGCCTTTTCAGAGCCATATTTTTTGCATTCTGGTAAGTGTGAATGGCACAGTTGCTCGTGGCAAGCACAGCACACCACACACCTGCACGGGGAGTGTGCTCTGCAACGAGAACACACTGCAGTGTGTGGCTGCAGCACTTCTCAGTGGGTGTTGGGTGGGTAATCCCCACCTCCTGGAAAATGTTATGCCTGGCACTTTACTAAAATAATGGTAACTTACTTTTTCCTCTAGCTTCAATTGAGGAAACTGAATATTGTATCATTGATCTTAAAATTGAATTCCTAGCACTGCTCACTTATGAAATAAGCATTGTTACATTAAATACTTGACTATGTACTTGTACTTAAGAATATATGTCTAGTGCAACAGCTGACAAGCTTGCTGAGGGATAAATCATTAGTCAGAAGGAAAATAGCAAAATATCAACTTAGACAGGGGTAAAAATAAATGACGTGGACAAAGCTACCTTTATTTGAGATGTAAATACCTACTCTTTCTGTGTGTTTAAACAGTAAATGCAGCTGCTCTTATCTTGGGAGAAGAGAACCATCATAAAATGAGCCTTCCTAAAGCACCAACGAAAGATGAAGCATCTCTAAAGGCTTACACAGCTCACCGTAAGCTGAATAAGCTACGCCGTGAAGCTTGTCGTTTGTTTACCTCTGAAACAATGGTCAAAGCTATTAAGAAACTGGAGGTTGAGATTGAAACTAGACGCTTGCTAGTTCGTAGAGACAGACACCTCTGGAAGGATATAGGTAAGAGTACTAAGACTTGGCATTCTCTCTTTTCTTGTAAATAGCAAAAGGATTATTTCCGCCTTAATTTGATTAATCTGAAATTGTTTAATAGAAATTCTTGCATTAATACGAAGTGTTTGCTGGATCTAATATTACAACATACTCTTTTGCAGGAGAGAGGCAGAAAGTCCTCAACTGGCTTTTATCTTACAACCCTTTATGGCTGCGTATAGGTCTGGAGGTCAGTGCACTGTGTATAGTCTATAAACTAAGTTTGAAGGCCATCTAGCAATTGGTGTTGGTTTGGGTTTCTTTGTGTTTTGTGTCTTACTAATTCAGGTAGGTTCAATTCAGTTATAGGATGTTGACATGTCTTTTAAAATGTTGCGACATACTTGCTTTAATAAAGTGCATACCTTATTAAGAAGGATAATATTTAATCTAGGAATGTAGTAGTTCCCTGACCAATACCACAAAAGCATTTCCCTGTCAGTTTCACTCTACTGAATTGGACAAGAATGTTGGTTGTCTTAAAGAAGTTTCTGACTGACTCCTCAGATGCAGATGATCATACATATTTTGAAATGAGATTGGATATTCTGAAATTTCCTTTAGTTTTATCCTGCAGTGACTGATTTGAAAACTGTTTGAATTTTAGACTTATTACCATTTTGTATTTCTGAATTTTAATAATGTATATTATTAAAAAAAAAATCAGTCTTTAAGATAATTTTTATCATTTCTGCTTTTATCCCCCCTCCTTTCATATTAGACTGTTTATGGAGAACTGATACCTTTGGAGAATAATAGTGATGTTATGGGTTTAGCAGTATTTATCCTTAATCGCTTGCTTTGGAACCCTGACATTGCAGCTGAATACAGACATCCCACTGTGCCTCACCTTTACCGAGAAGGTAACTACTGCTTCCAAAATAAGTTACTTTTAGCATTTAATTTTTAAACTATCACTTAATGGGTTCTATCTTTTCAGGTCATGAAGAAGCCTTGTCAAAATTCACCCTGAAAAAATTGCTGTTGTTAGTTTGCTTTCTGGATTGTGCCAAGCGGTCCAGGATGATTGAGCATGACCCTTGCCTCTTTTGTAAGGATGCAGAGTTCAAGGTAAGAGAACTGTGATTTGGTGTTTCCCTCCAATATTGTTCTAAGACTCAATGTAGGTGGTTGGGGTTTTTTTCAATCTGACTACGTACTTTAAAAAATCCTGACTGTTCAGCATTTTGCATGAATATTCTCAACATACTATCTCATAGTCATGTAATGGAATTCCCAAGGAAATTTTGAGGTGTTGGCTCTGTAGGAAGGACTCCATTGTCCTGCTTTATTTGACTTCCCCCTCTAAAGCTGAGTTTCTGATTTATTTTTAAATATTTCTCTAGGATTCTGCTGCTGACCTTAAACTATAGGTCAGTTTGATGGACTCTTCTCTTTGTTTTTTTTGTTATTTTGCTGTGATAAGACAAGATGGAACATCTGATATACAAAGTCTTTGATTAACAAATATGTTCAAATAAAATCACTTTTCTGGGGTTTGTACTATGTAGACAGACAGACTGAGAAAAACATATTCCCAATTTTGTTGATATGGCAGCCAGGTATGGTGAAAATTAAAGCTGTGTGAACTGGCTAAAAATAATGTTTTTTAAAAAATACCATTTTAAGTATTAGACAAGGAGACGTGGAATGTAATTTGGGGGGACAAGGGATAAAAATTGTTTTCTGCTTGACAAATATTGTAGTGTTAAGGTTATCTTATTTTTCTATTCTGTTTTTTTTTTTTTTTTTTTAGGCTAGCAAAGACCTTCTGCTTGCATTTTCCCGGGACTTCCTGAGTGGTGAAGGTGACCTTTCTCGCCATCTCGGGTTCTTAGGACTGCCTGTCTGCCATATTCAAACTCCACTTGATGAATTTGATTTTGCTGTAACAAATCTGGCTGTGGACTTACAATGTGGCATTCGTCTTGTGTGAGTTGATACAGAATTATTTTGAAATATTTATTTTCTTCTATATAATACTTAATGTGAGCTCAGTAAAGGCATTTAACTGTGAACTTATCTTTGTTAGGAGAACAGTGGAGCTTCTGACCAAAAACTGGAATCTTTCAAAACAACTGAGAGTTCCTGCAATAAGTCGTTTACAGAAGATGCATAATGTTGATATTGTTCTTAATGTCCTTAAAGAGCGAGGAATACACTTGAAAGATGAAAGTGGTAAGGCCTAGAAATCAGGGTTATTCTAAGTGCATCAGATAATTAGTGCACACTTTAATTCCCTGCTTTATTTGATAGGTGCTTCAATTGACTCCAGGGATATTGTGGATAGGCACAGAGAGCGAACATTGGCACTCCTGTGGAAAATTGTCTTTGCCTTCCAGGTACTATTCAATTACTTATTTTGTTTGTTTGTTCCTATTTACAAGCAATCAATAATGGAAACACCAGTCTTTCCGGAGTACTTATTGCCTGTGAAAGCCTTTACTAATAAAATTTTAGGCTGATTTGCTTTGTACATTCTAAGTTTCATACAAGCTTCACTGGGACTGCTAACTGTTTCCTAACAATACAGTTTGAATAATATTTTAATTGTGCTTTGTCTTATATACATTCATACAATTTTTGGAAAAAAATGAACTTCTGAAGTTATGCTGTATAATAACAGAATTGATACTTAAAAGTGAAATAACATTGATCTCAAACTGCTGGTAAAACTCCTAGTAACTGGAAAGGACATTTTGAGCTTACACTGATAAACAGTTATAGAGTAAGCTCTGAAGCTATAGCTCTTTAGCTCTTTCCCTTTTTTCCATTTATCTGAAACAGTTAATTTGATGAAAACATTCTTGAAATAAGAACAAAGATGTCTTAAGCATTATTGCAATGGTATTTCAAAGCCACTGGAAAAAATATTAGTAGAGGAAACAACAGGGCTTGTCTTAAGACTGTTCTAAGAGTTAACTTGAGTTGAACAGTATTTTAAAAATAAGTATCCAGCTGACAAATCCAGTTGGAAGGAATATAACATAGGGATGGTAAAATAAGAGAGAAGTTGAGGTGGAATTTCACCACTAAGTAGTTAGGAATGTAAATGCAATTATCTATGTGTAAAGCAAGAATATTAAAGACTATATCCACAGAACTATCAGTAAGCCAAAATGACATAATAAAAGGCAAATGTAATACTTTTCTGTCTTGACTGCTGTTGCACTATTGAGCAGCTACCTTCCTTGAGTTAGTTCTCCTGATGCATGAGTCATAGTTGTGTTGCTTTTGATTAAAGAAATATTTTCAGTGAGTAGTGGTTTTATCCAAGCCTTGTGAATATGGTGCTTGCTCTTCAAATCTCATGCCATCACAACACCAGCTCAAGTCCTATCAGAATTCCTTAAATGAGGAGGAGTGGTGCATGGGCTCAGTAGAAAAGCCAGCAAGACTGAAATTGTTTCCTCTGAGAAATGTTGAAATTACACAGGCCTGTGTCTCCTAACTATTAACTAATGAAGTAACTGTTACACACAGAAGAGTGGGAGGGTAGATTTAGGGATGTTTTTTTATCTACCATCTGTGCTGGCAAGTCCAGATTATCCATTACTGATTCAGTGTGGCAGGTAGTGCTAAGCAGTGAGTTGCTCTAAAATGCCATGTCTGAAGTCTCTGCGTCCAGCGGCTGCAATGCATGACATGTCAGATTGTTGACATGTCAATTTTCTTTTTTCTTTCTAATAGGTGGATGTTTTTCTGAATGTGGAACAATTAAAAGAAGAAATTGAATTTTTGAATAACTCACACAAGAGAAAAGCTCAATTGGGTGCTCTCAAGAGTTTTCCAAATTGCTTTGGAGTACAAGACAATGATAATTCCTCACCTCAGAGTTACAATGAAAATGTGAAACTCCTGATGGCATGGGTTAATGCTGTTTGTGTATTTTACAATATCAGGGTAAGTAGTTTTGTATATACTTCGACAAATACATCCTGTGCTGTCATAATTCTTTATAAAACAGAGTTCTTCAAACTATCAAATATATAGTAGCAGCCAATGATAATTAGTTTTAAATATTCGTCTGGACTTTGTTTAATCTGATTTGAAAGAGCCATCGTTCTGCAAATTTAGTTGCAGCTTGCTTTTTAAATAAATTTGAGCAAAAGGATTTCCCCTTCCGTAGTCTTATGCATAAAATGCCTTTTAAAAATGATTTTTGCTGGAGTGTGAGTTGTGTGCATATTTTTAATAAGCATTCATTGTGCAAATATTTGTGCATAGAATTTTCACTGTTTATAGGGACTGTGAGAATTAAACTAGTGTTTGGGATACGGTCAATTCCTCTCCTCGAAGATGTTTGTTTAGAAAGGACATATTTACCCCCTCCAAGAAGGGAAGCCCCGGTCAGACACATGTGTCTGTTGGGAATAGAGTCACAGCAGCTAGTTTTTCTAAAGGGTGAAACAGAGCATTTAGGACTGATGCAAGTTCAGAACTTATTTCTGCATTAAAAAACCTAAAAGGTATCTATAAAATTTATTTGGGATCTTTCTGTAGAAAGACTGGTTTCTCTTTAGTTTCTTAAGTGTTTCCCTTGTAGATTCACTGCAAAATGATTCACACCTATTTTGTTTGTGGTTTCTCACAGCCATATGTCACTGTACAAAAAATGTTCAAAGGAAGCACTAATTACCAAATTTTTTTTCCGTTCAAAAATAATTTGCACTTGGTGGCATTCCAAGGTATAAAGAACAAACTCTGGATCCAGTTACTACAAAAATTCAAGAACTTTGTATTGTACTGTGTTTTATTTAACAGGTGGAAAATTTCGCAGTGTGTTTCTCAGATGGTAGAGTATTATGCCATTTGATTCATCATTATCATCCGTGTTACGTGCCTTTGGAAGCTGTGTGCCAGCGAACAACTCAAACAGTAGAATGCTCAAGAACTGTTACAGTGGGACTAAACTCTTCTTCCTCATCAGAGTCTGATACTTCTCTAAATGTTATGGAAGAAATGTTTGACCAAAGTGAGTTATTTGCTGCACAGAAGTTCCTGTTAAATCTATTTGGTTTTATGCACAGTATGATTTGATTAATGTTTTCTCTTTACAAAGCTGTATCTCCCTCAGTCCTATACAAGGAACTCTTGGACAATGAAAAGAAAAACTTCCAGCTTATCAATGCTGCAGTTTCTGACCTAGGTGGAATACCAGCAATGATTCATCACTCAGACATGTCAAATACAATTCCTGATGAGAAGGTAAAATGCCTTTAGAGTTGGTAAATGTATTCTGCCCTCCTGTGAATGTGTCCTGCTCTTCTGTGCAGCCCTTAACTTACTGTGTTCTATGTCTGTATAGGTTGTTATTACCTACCTGTCATTCCTGTGTTCACGGCTCCTTGATCTGCGGCATGAAACTCGAGCTGCACGATTAATTCAGTCTGCTTGGAGGAATTACAGGCTGAAAAGGGAACTGAAACTTTCTCAGGTACTCTCTGCTTGTGCAATATTCATACCTTCTACTTTGAGAAATAATAAATAAAGAGTATAAATTCACAGGAATACACAGGTTTATTGAAATAATACTGGCATTTAAATGAATGAGTGCTATTTTTATCATCAAGATATGTGGCCTTTTTGGTGATGGAATATACTAAAACCCACTTTTGGTTGAGGCTGTTCTGAAGTTGTTTAAAGGCTACTGTTCTTTTTATGTTCTCATTAGAGCATGTCACCTCTTAAGTCCTTCTCCCAATACTTCACATATGAAAGAGTTGCACTGCTTCCTTAAAACAAAACTGGGGTAGTTAATTTTTAGTTTCTATTAATGTCTACAGGATGAGAAGAGTAATTAAAATTCTGCATGGACTTACTTTATTTGTTTAGGAGCCAAACTTCATCAGTCTTATAAGTTGAATTTCATGAGTTCTGGTATTTTGTTTCTTGGTTTTCTGGTAGTTATACAGAGCTTGTGAAGGTTTTAAAATTATGACATCATTAAGATTGATAAATGCCACCACTATGCCTTACTGAGATAGTAAGACTGCTGGAACAGTCTTCAAATAAATATTTTAAGAACCTGTGGTGTAGAAGGGAAGAGAAGGTTATATTTATGTAGACTTTTTCATCTCCAGTTTATTTACTTTTTTAAATCTACACAACCTTAATAATGATGATAAAATATTCCCTTTACAACTCTTTTGAAAAAATTAATAGTAAAGATGCTGGTAGGGGGAGAAGGAATTAAAACTAAAACCACTTAATCATTCCAGGCATTATTTTTTTCTAATTAATCTTACAATGTGTGTGTGTGTACTTTGCCCTGTGGTAGGATAGGCTAGTAGTATCATGATCTAAATATTGATAGGTTACATTTGTTAGTTGTTTTTTACTTTAATGTACATCCATATGTTACTAGGATCTCTGGGTTACAAAATAAACACTGTTTGGTATGTGCAAAACTCTGGGCTAGATGGACATCAGCTGGTATGACTATACTATTTTATGTAATTTAAATAGAGCTAGAAAGCATTCCAGTGTCCTGCATTACTGAAGCTATCTTAAATTGTTATGAATGAGAAATAAAATTGAGGCTTAAAAATGGGTTCCTTAGGAGTGCTGAAAAACTGAGTTTCAAAGAAGGAGAATTATGAAGACAGGAGGATGCAAATTTAAGTGATACCACTCTTCTACAAAGAATTCAGTGCTGGAATAAAATGTTCTGTCTCAGAATATGTTCTTTTGTAATAGTAAAGAAAAGCTGTGGTATCCACAAGCTTAATTTTTAAGAGATTGCTCTAGATAGAGCATAATAAATTTGAGTGCAAATTCATAACTGTTTGGTGAAAATGACTCCTTATAGGAAAAAGACAAAGCTGCTCGGATAATTCAAAAATCTGCAATAAACTTCTTGTCTCGTCGTCGCATCCTGAAGAGAGTGAATGCAACCATTTCCATCCAGAAGCACTGGAGAGGATACTTGGCCAGGATGACTTTTTTCAGTCTGAAAAAGGCAAAACTGGAGGAAACCAGAAGTAAATCTGCCACAGTCATTCAGGTAATACAATGGAAAGTGAGATTACACAGCAAGGAAACCCTTTGAAATCTCTAAGAAATAGCCTTGCTGAGGACCACTTGTTCAGCTAGCAGCAACTGATGCCTTCATGAAATGTAATGTTTTTTTTACTTCCCCTCTCTACTTCTGAGACATTTTAGTAACTCTTTCAGGGAGAGATAGTAATGTGCCAATAAATTAAAAATTGCTCCTTCTTAAGGAATATTTTGGAGTAACATAAACTTTAAAAAACTGGGCCTTGAAATAGTCAGTGTAAGGGGACTAATCAGATTTGTGTTGCCTTTCCACTTTACAGCTGTTGGACATTACTTAGAGACTTTTACAAAAGATTAAGAATTACTCTCCTGCAGTGGGCACATTCAGACTGGCAGTCATTAGTTACCAATGGTAGCTGGATGGTTTCTCAAGCTACTTTTGCCACTGTTACCCAAACCTAAATATAGCACTCTTTAGACTTTTTAGAATGTGTTGAAGAACCACTGATTTATCAAATAGTTTAGAAGGGAAGCTGTTGTTGCCAGGGAAAATTTAGCATTTTCCCACAGTTTCGAAATTTTTAAAAAAACTGATGCAAGCATTTGGCTTTTGCTTTTTGTTTTTGTTTGTTTGCTTTTTAGTTTTTTTAATGTAAATTTCTGGGCTTACCTTTCTAAGGATTATGTACAAATAAAGAAATCTTAAAAAGTCTGAAGATGATAGTCCTCAAATTGGAGTTTAACTTGAGTTACTATAAAGAAAACACTAAATTTTCTCTTTTCTTCCTGCAGGCTTATTGGAGGGGATACTCTGCTAGGAAAAGATATTTGCAGCTAAAATACTATGTTATTTTTGTACAAGCAAGGATAAGGATGTTGAAGTCTGTTGCCGCATATAAGCGAATTGTTTGGGCTACTGTTACAATTCAGAGGCATCTGCGTGCATCTAAGTTGGCAAAAAAAGATCGACACAGATACAAAATCTTAAAGTCTTCAGCACTTACCATTCAGTCTGCATTCAGAAGATGGAGAAATTACAAAATTCAGCAGAAAATTAAAGCAACTTTAGTGCTTCAGGCTTATTTCCGAAAATGGCAATCTTCAAAACTGGCTAAGAGAAAGAAGGCAGTCCTTGTCATACAGTCTTGGTACAGGATGCACAGGGACCTGAAGCACTACCTACATATTAAGCAAAATGTTATCAAGATTCAGGCTTGGTACAGGTGTCAGCTGGCCAGACGTGCTTACCAAGAACACAGGGCAAAGATAGTGACAATTCAACAGTATTACAGAGCTTATAGACTAGGGAAAACTGAGAGAGAGCACTATTTGCAAAAGCGTGCAGCAGTGATAGTTCTCCAAGCTGCTTTTAGAGGCATGAAGGCACGCAAGCTATACAGGCAAACAAAAGCAGTTTGTGTTGTTCAATCACTGTGGAGAATGAAACAAAAGAAACAAAGATTTCTACGATTAAAAAAATCTGTTACTACATTGCAGTCACATGTGAGAAAATACCAACAAGTAAAAAGATACAAGGAGATTAAAAATGCAGCTTCTGTAATTCAAACTCGGTATAGGGCACATGTTGCCTCTAAAAAAGCAGCTGCTTCTTTCCAGAGGATGCGCCTGGCTGCCATTGTTCTCCAGTCTGCCTACAGAGGGATGGAAGCTAGAAAAGAGGCTCAGATGTTGAGAGCTGTGATCAAAATTCAGTCAAGTTACCGTGCTTATGTTGTCCGGAAGAGATTTAAAAACATGAAAGATGCAACAGTAAAGATTCAAGCTTTTGTAAAGATGTGGCAAGCACGTAAGCATTATTGCACTTTAAGGGAGGCAACACTTTATGTCCAGCGAAGGTATCGGTCTGGTAGATATGCTCTTCAACTTAAAGAAGATTACAGGAATTTGAAGGGAGCTTGCATAAGAATTCAGGCTGCAGTTCGAGGCTATCTTGTCAGGAAACAAATACAAAGGTGGAGGGAGAGTGCAGTATTTCTTCAGGCCTGCTACAGAATGAGAAGGGACAGGCAACAGTATTTAAGCATCTGTAGTGCTACAATTGTCATCCAACGACATTATCGTGCATACAAAAAGCAACAGTGTCAGAGGCAGGAATTCTTACAAGTTACAAAAGCAGCTGTAAGCTTACAGGCAGCCTACAGGGGTTACAAAACACGCAAAAAGCTTAAACTTGAATACAGAGCTGCTATTAAAATTCAGACTGCTTTTAGAGCTCATGCTGCACGAATGAAATACAAGGCAGTGGTACAGGCCTCTGTTGTGATTCAGAGGTGGTACAGAACTTGTAAAATTGGTAACAGGCAAAGACTGAACTTCTTGATGACAAGAGCGGCGGTGCTTTCTTTACAAGCAGCTTTTCATGGCTGGAAGGTTCGAAAGCAGATACAAAGACAGCATGTTGCTGCTACTGTGATACAGTCTGCCTTCAGAAGATTTATGGCTCTGAAAAAATTCAGGCTTATGAGCCATGCTGTGCTCACTATCCAAAGGCATTACAGGGCCAGGGTTATAGGCCAGAAACAACGGCAAGAGTACGTTCAGGTGCGTAACTCTGTAGTGTGTCTTCAGGCAATATGGAGGGGGAGAACTGTGAGAAAAACAATTCAGAAGAAACATAACCTTGCAACAGTTATTCAGTCCTATTACAGAATGCATGTAAATCAGCTGAAATACAAGAAGCTAAGACAAGCCACTCTAGTGATTCAGAAATACTTCAGAGCTTACTGTATGAAAAAAGCTCAACGTATAATTTATCTAAAAACAAAGGCATCTGTGTTAGTCTTGCAGTCTGCTTACCGTGGGATGACTGTGAGGAAACAACTGAACAAACTAAACAAAGCTGCTATAACTATACAAGCTGCCTTCAAATCTTACCTGGTCAAAAAGGAATATGAAAGACTTAGATCTGCAGCTATAGCTATTCAAAGGCGTTATCGTGCAATTATTTGTGCTAAATGTCAAAGAGAGAAATATTTATCTTTAAAAAGAGCCACAGTCAAAATGCAGGCAGTTTACAGAGGTGTAAGAGTCAGACGCCAAGTTCACTGTATGCATCAAGCAGCTATTTGCATCCAAGCTGTGTTTAAGATGCATTGCATGAACATAAAATATCAGTCAATAAGAATGGCAGCAATTAGAATTCAAAGACAATATAGAGCATTTTATTTAGGCAAAGTACAGCGCAAAAAGTACTTGAAACTAAAGAAGTCTATCATTATCCTTCAGGCTGCTTGCAGAGGCATGAAAGTCCGACAAGACTTAAAAGCTATGCATCAGTCAGCAGCAGTAATACAGTCTTATTATCGAATGCACAGACAACAGAGGGATTTCAGAAAATTGCTGCTGGCAACTAGGCAGATTCAGCAGTGGTTCCGTGCTTGTAAGGAGCGAAATGCACAAGTTCACAACTATATGATGATGAAAAATGCTGTACTTTGCATCCAGGCTGCGTTCCGTGGTATGAAAACAAGAAGACTTATCAGAACTATGAGTGAATCTGCTGTGATTATTCAAAGAAGATTTAGAATTTTTCTTGAAAGAAAACATTTTCTTTCCATTAAGGCAGCTGCTGTTGTAATTCAGAGAAGATACAGAGCAACAAAACTTGCAAGAATTCAACGTCAGAAATATCTCTCTTTACTTAATGCTGCTGTCATCATACAGTCTGCTTATAGAGGATTTGCGGTAAGGAAAAAGGTGCAGCAAATGCATAAAGCTGCTACAGTTATTCAAGCAATGTTAAGAATGCATAAAATTTACACTTATTATCAAGAAGTCAAGCTTGCTTCAGCAATCATACAGCAACGTTATCGAGCTTACAGGGAAGGGAAGCATGTGAGAGAGAGAGACTTAAAACTGTACAATTCTGTTTTAATTCTTCAAGCAGCCTACAGAGGAATGAAAACAAGACGCTTCTTGAAGAAAAGACATGAGGCAGCACTTAAAATACAGAGAAGCTACCGAATGTATAGGCAGTACTGTCATTACAGGAAACTTCAGTGGGCTACCCAGCTAATACAGAAGAGATATAGAGCCAATAAGTTGAGGAACATTGCAGTACAGCATTACTCTTCATTAAGGAAAGCAGCAACTTGTATCCAGAAGGCATTTCGACACATGCAAGCAAAAAAACAACAGCGAGAAATGCACCGTGCCGCTACTGTTATTCAGAAAAATGTTAAAGCTTTTAGAGAACGGCAGAGATACCTCTCTCTTAAAGCAGCTGCTCTTGTCTTTCAGAGAAGATACAGAGCTTTGATTCTGTCAAGACAACATACTTTGGAATATCGTTCTCTTTGCAGAGCTGCTATTTGTATACAGGCTGTGTACAGAGGTTTCAGGGTGCGGAAGAGCATCCAGGACATGCATTCAGCAGCCACTGTGATACAGTCAGCCTACAGAATGTACAGGGATAGAAGGTCCTATCAAAGTATGGGAACTGCAGCTATTGTTATACAGAGCTACTATCGATCCTACATGAAAGGAAAGAACCAACGGAAGAAATACCTGACAATGAAGAATTCTGTTCTTGTTATTCAAGCATCATACAGAGGCATGAAGGTGCGGCAGAAACTGAAAGTCATGTGTGTTTCAGCAATTGTAATACAGTCTAGTTATCGCATGTATGTACAACGTAGGTATTACAAACAGTTGTGCTGGGCTGTCAGAGTTGTACAGCAGAGGTTCAGAGCCAAAATGGCAAAAGATGCTGACATGAAAAATTATGCAAAAATAAAAAAAGCTGTGATCTGCCTTCAAGCTGCTTTTCGTGCTAAAAAAGCCAGGCAGTTGTATAAAGCCAATATTGCTGCACGGTGCATTCAATCAGTCATACGAATGTGCATAGAGAGGAGACGTTTTCTTGAAAAGAAATCAGCAGCAATAATGATCCAGTCAATGTTCCGATGCCAAAGAACAAGGACTCACTATAAATTGATCCAGAGTTCAGCAATTGCTATTCAGAGGTGGTACAGATCGTGCCACAGGGCTCATTTACAGAGAGCGGAGTATTTGGCTCGAAGACAAGCAATAGTTGTTATTCAGTCTGCCTTTCGTGCTATGAAAGCAAGAAAAATAGCAAGGCAAATACGAGCTGTGAGAATGATTCAGTCTTTTCTTAGGATGTCTGTGCAACGTAGAAAATACGTTCAACTTAGAAGAGCAGCTGTTACATTACAAGCCTATTACTTAATGCGTAAAACTCAGTCACAGTATAGAAGCTATAAAAAAGCAGCAGTTGTCTTACAGCGGTGCTACCGATCCCACTTGACTGTGAAACACCAAAGAATGACTTACTTACAAACCCGGAGGAATATTATCATTGTGCAGGCTAGAGTCAGAGGATTCATTGAAAGGAAAAGGTTTCACAAAATTAAAGAAAGCACAGTTAAAATTCAGGTACTTTTGAATGAATAGTCATGGGGTTTGGGTGTGTTTTTCTTAAACTGTGGGTGTTTTTAACATGTACTGTTCTTGCAGTACACAGTTTAAAGGAGAATCTGTTTCTGAAGTGTACTATGTGGCAGATGTATAAAGCGTACTCCCACAGTGCAGAGAAATAAGGTTCTTTAAGACAGAGCTGACTTTGGCCTGTATAAATATTAGTAGCTTAAGGACTGTTTTATTTGACTGGGAATATGAATGAAAGATGTCTTTATGTATTGAAATGTAGGGTACTGGTAGTGGGTATAAAGAGAAGTAAATGGCAAAAATTTCTTTAAGACATTCTTTAAGACTCATATTATGTTAGGCCTTCTAGGTTTATTAAATATTCCTAGACTAATTTGAGTGCCTAGGTGACATTCTGAAGAGGGATTTAAGAAGGGAAATTGCCCCAAATCAGGGAGGAAAGGGAAATGATGATGACAATAATAATTTGGGTCCCTGAGCAGTTTGATCTAATGGCATCCTTGGCTGCGGTGTGTAGGTTGGAACAATGTGATCTTTAAGGGTCCGTTCCAACCCCAAATCGTTCTCTGGTAATTTCTTAGGTTGCTATTGTTATCTTGTTGGATAGCATGTAGCAGATGAGAAAATGATGTGCCTTGCTCACTTACATATTTTTGGGGGAATTGGCAGCTCTTAGTTATTTTCTGAATGTTTAACTTATATATCCTGAATAATACAAGTATGATTACTTTGCTTAAAATGTAAAAAAACCCAAAAATTACTTGTGAAATCAAAAATATGTTTATTTATATTGTTGCTTTTCTAACAAGTCAGTGAGTACAGGTATACTTAAAAATATGGAAACATTCCTAGTCAATATCATGCAAGTGGTTAAATATTCCAAGAATTGTCTTTTTCTTTTAAGGCATTTTTGCGTGGATTTATTGAGAGACAGAAATACCTTCAGTACAAGTTTTCTGCTGTAGTAATACAGCAGCACTACCGAGCCCATCGGATGCGAAATATCGAGCAACAAAGATACCATCAAATGAAAAGAGCTGCCCTTAGAATTCAGGTAATCATAAAAGTGGGGTTTGTTTCTTTTGTTTGTTTGGTTTTGTTTTGATTTGGTTTTGGGTTTTTTTAAATCTGGTATTTTTTATTTCACAGTAGAATTATTTTTGCAGACATTAAAGAGAGGCATTTGTGGTATTTCCCTGAATGCCTTTTGCTTGTTTTTGAAGACATCTAGCTGTAAGAAGTTAGATATTTGTAATTCCATAGAGTTGAGAATCCTAAATGCCATTATGTTAACTTGACTTTTTTCCTTTTAATTTTGTTTGTTCCCTTAAACTAATAAACCCCTCAAGTTTTGAACCTTTTTGTTTTTAACATATGTAATAGGCGACATATAGAGGCTACAAAGCCAGACAGTGGGTTAACAAAATGAGAGCAGCACGAGTAATCCAAGCCTGGTTCCGAGGTTACAAAGCACGAAAGGAATATGCAGCTGTGGTAAAAGCTACACGTGTTATTCAGAGTCACTTCAGAATGAAGCAGCTGCGGACTTGGTAATACTGAATTTGATATAAATTTCTCTGCTTTTCAAGTCTTTTATTATATAATTATTTAGTGTTGCTATATACTCTGGCCTATAGATTCTCAGGCTCTGACCCTGCACCATGCCTATAATCTGTATGAGTATAACCCTTTTGGTGCAGGCAGGGTTATTCTTTCGCCAAAGATTTTCATTATGTTTAATTATTCTTCTGAAATGGAAGCACCCTCACAAACTTAAATTTTCTTTATTGCAGATTTAGAAAAGAGTAGGCCTTGATATTTTCTTCACTTCTCTGTTTTTTACAAGAAGGATGTTCTAGATATTGTTAAAATTCCAGCATAAAACTAATAGGTTGAAAACTTATTTCATCATAGTCTGTATTGGAGTGATTAAACTAGTATCTGTTTATTTTGCTATGAGGTGGTTTTATGATAAATGCTCTACTAGATCAGCCTGATAGCTTGTCTCATTCTGAACTGTGTCCCATGCCAGTAGAAGTAGACGATGCTGTTCAGAGATACACATTAACTTGACCACTTTTCACTTTCCTAGGTCCTCACTCAGCATCCCTGCTTGTTAAACAACCTTGCTTGTTATCCTTTTATGGACCTGTTGTATGTCACTCTGTTCAATGCCTTTCAAACTGCTGTCTCTCCCCGAAGCCTCCTTTGACAGCAAGTTACTGAAGTATCTACTGTGGTAAACAGAAAGTATCTTCTATTCAAAATCAGTCTTTCTGCCAAGATTGCTGGCTTAGCCCCTTTTTCTGGTGTTCCAAGATTTGGTTGATTTATAGTTCTACTTTCACAGTATCTATCTCGATAATTTTGTAAACCATCACTGGTTTTCTTACTTAAAAATGCCTTTTCATGTTAGGTTTTTGGAAAGGAAGTTCTGTGCACTTACCATCCAAAGAAGATGGAGAGCGACCCTTACTGCACGAATGATTCGGCATCACTTTCTGGCAACTAAGAATGCTGCAATTAAAATTCAGTTGGCATATAGACAGTACAGGGCTAAAAAACTTTTAAGAAAGGTATGTTTTCATGTGCACTCTGCTATGTCATGGTTGCTTGAGTGATTTTTGTCAACGATGTGCAGAAACAGAAAAGGTGGGATGAGAACAATCTTCAAAATAGTAAATACTCTTTTTGCATTAAGTAACGGGGTTGATTCTTGGTTTTAAGTAGTTAAAGTTGTTGAACTGCCCCTGTCTATACTAAAACTAAAATAAAATGCCAAATTTTTTGTTGGCCTTAGTGCTTAGAAAGGATTAAGTTTGATTGCTTATATTTTCATCCCATTTAGGTAAAGACCTTCCAAACTGTGAAAGTGCATTTTTTTATATAAAACAGTATTTTGAGGTTGCTGGTATTTCTGATTCTGGTTTTGTTCTTATGATGGAAAATAAAACTCAGAACTAAAAAGAAATATATATTGATCATGACAGGAATTAATAGAAGTTTAATTATCAACTCATTCTTTAAAATCTTTTTCAGAAGGTTCAGGCTGCATGTTTGATCCAAAAAGCATATAGAGGTTTCAAGACAAGAAGAAAATTGGTTCAACAAAAAGCTGCTGCTGTAATTATCCAGAAACATCTGCGGGCTTGGCAGAAAGGCAGGCTTCAATTTATGAAATACAATAAGACTAGAAGAGCTGTCATTAAACTGCAAGCATTTATACGGGGTTATTTAGTCAGAAAAAAGGTTGGTATATTTCAAATTAAAACTTTTGATGTAAAGTATCTTGAGCTGTTCTAGCATTAATTCTGACTGGCAAGAAGAGGAAAACCTGATTTCTTGTTGTTAAAATCAAGTTCTTACTGGCTGCTTTGACCGTTGGGCAGATCAAAATACATCAAAACACAACGTGACCCTTTTCTCACAATCTATTAGAACTAAAGTAGGTTTTCATTGTTGGATGTCTTTTTGGCTTCTGGGATCTTTGTGTCTTACCTATAACTGATATTTCTTCGCATACAGGCTTAGAATGAATTTTTCTCTGCTATGTATTAATGTTATTGCTTACAGTCACTTCTGCATTAGTACTGAAGAGAGATAGCTTACTTTAGCTCTGAGATAATGACCTTGAGAGTGATTTTCCAGCACCTAATAATATATTGCTGTGTACTATATTCTTTGCATGGGCAATCAATTACCTCAGAGTATGAAAATCAGTTATGCTCCTTGTTTTGTTTTTGTTTTACAGATTTCAGAACAGAAACAAAAGAAGAGACTACTTCATTTTACAGCAGCTGCATATCACCATCTCTCTGCAATTAAAATTCAAAGGACATACAGGATTCATCTCACTTTAAAACTTGCACAAAACGAGATCTCATCTGTTGTTATAATACAGGTTAGTCTAAGGCTAAGTGATTTTGTGTAATGTGAGCTAAGCTGTAGCACTAGGACTCTGTAGTTACTTCACATATGAAAATAAAGCTAAATTATGAGGACTGTGATACATTAAATGATGCTGCTTATACTGAGCTAAGCATAATAGTGTGGATCTCAGGAAGCTCTGGAGCACTTTAAGCTGAGGATGGGTGGGGAAAGTTTGTTTCCTTCAGACCCTCAAGTTTGCTAAAGGAATCTGAGTGTTGTCTTAGCCTATTTTTTTACATCCCACTGGAAGTAGAAAAGATCAGAAACAACCACATCTAAGGTTTGTGAAATGTAGCGCATCTCCTTATATGAACAGTCCCCTGGGATATAGTGATTTATTTAGTTGGATGTTTTTAATCTTCTAGGGGTACCAAAGCCTGTTGCAGCACTTTAATGTAACAATGTTTTTTACTTATCTAAAAACAAGATAAAAAATCAGGCCTGTATTGCAGCTCTGCCTAATTGTAAAAATTATCTTCAGGTCTCTAAACTGACTGTTAGCTTAGTTCCAATAGTGGAAGGTTAGCATTGATTAAAGGGAGAGGCTGAAATGGGAACCCTGAAATAGCTCTTCTCTGGTCTAGGGTGTTATGGCAAACTTTGCCCCACTACCCCTCCATATATGCAAATCTCATCTCTCTCCCCATAAAGTTAGATTTTAAGGCAAGAGAGAGTGGGTGGAAAAGGATTTTTTTTTTTTTTCACTCTGATTTGGCACAGAGTATCCTGTCTCCCTTTTTCATATAGAAGGGAAGAAGCAGAGCTGGAAAATGAGAAAAGTGGAGTGGCAGTTCTTAAAAGCCAGCCATGAGAAAGCAAGCTCCTAGAATATAGTCATGCTGGACAAAAGTGTAAATTGTGAGAGGAGTGGCTGGAGAGCAGCTCTTCAGAGAGAGATATGGGGGAGCTGGTTGAGAGCATCTCAGTGTGGATATGCCCTGGCAGCCCAGAGGACAAACTGCATCCTGGGGTGCATCAGGCACAGCATGACAGCCCTCAGAGGAGCTAATTGTCCTGCTAGGTGCAGTGATGCTGTGGCCTCACCTTGGGTACTGTGTGCAGTTCTTCAGTAAAAAAGGATGTGAAGGCACTTAAATGTATCCAGAGGAGGGCAGCGAAACTGGGAAAGAGCTGGAAGACATGTCCTCTGAGGAGCAGCTCAGGACTTGGAGTTTATCTAGTTTGGAAAAAAGGAGACTGACCTCATGGCTCTCTACAGCTGCCTGAGGAGGGGAAGGGGAGACAAGCTGCTGCTCTCTTCTCCCTGTAGTTCAGTGATAGAACACATGGGAATGGTTCAATGCTGCACCAGGGAAAGTTCAGATTACACATTAGGAAGTGTTTCTTTACCAAGAGGGTGATCAAACACTCAAACCGAATCAAAAATGCCAGCCTTCCCAGAGAGGTTGCTGATGCCCCCAGTGTGTCAGTATTTGAGGCGTTTGGACAATGCCCTTAATAGCATACTTTATCTTTTGGTCAGCCCTGCAGTGGTCAGGCAGTTGGACTAGATGGTTATTGTAGGCCCCTTCCAACTGGAAACGATTCTGTCTATTCCCGTCTCTACCCTTCTCTCCTCAAAATGTTTCCCTAATAGCTCCTAGTTAAGATTTCATTCTGCAGTTTTGCATTTCAGCTACCCCAAGGCTAGTCAGAATCATGGAGGTTATATGTGTGCTAGTGATGTTTATAGTGCCTGCATCTGTCAAAGTTCGTATTAAAACACTTCATCTGTTTTTATCAATGCTCATTTAGGATGGGAAAAGAGAATTTAGGGGAAAGGTAATAAAAAAACATACTTTAATTTTAAACAGAGATGGTTCCGAGCAAAAATGCAAAGAAAGAGATTTGTAAGGGATTATCAAAGAATCATTCGCTTACAACGTGCGATTCGAGGCTGGCTAAATCACAGGAACGATGCAGCAACCATAATCCAGCGAAATGTGCGAAGATTCCTTGCCTGCAGACGTAGGAGAAAATTTGCAGTTGGAATAATTAAATTTCAGGTAAATACCTCTTGTAAGAAAACAACACATTTAAATTTTTATTTTTATTTTCCAATTTTTCTCTCATGGGTTTTTGAGGAGAGGAAAAATGTTTACTTTGGTTGACAAATTTATCAGTTAAATTACAAGCTAAGTCACCTTCGATTTAGACATGAAAGCGCAATGCAAACAGATAATGAATTAATATTAAGCAGATACTGGTTGCTGTGACATAGGTGGGAGTGTGTGTGGTGTGTATATCCATGGGGTTTTTTTGCCTTTTGTCTTGAAAGACTAGCATTTGAAAGATTGAACACTGAATGGTAATTACATTAGTTTTAATACCCAGGGTTGTTCAGTACTTTATCAAACTTGTGTAAAACTGATCTGAAATGGTAATGGAAGTTTTATTGTATTGTCTCTTGTTTACAACTTTTTTTCTTTTTGGGAAATTCCTTTTCTGTAGGCATTGTGGAGAGGATATTCTTGGAGAAAGATTAATGACACAGCAAAAACTAAAGCTTTAAGACGCAGTTTAGAAAAGGCCAATGAAAAGAGCAGAGAAGAAAATAAATTGTGCAACAGAACTGCAACTGCAATTGAATATCTTCTAAAATACAAACATCTCTCTTACATTCTTGCAGCATTAAATCATCTTGGTCAGTATTTTGTTTTATTATAACTGATAGATTTCCAGGATGATAGGCACTAGAACTTTTCAGCTGAGAAGAGTTCATACTGATATTTAGGCTTTCTCCATGATTGTAAAATGTGAACATGTTTGGGAGTATAATGAGGGCTTTTTGCAGAATGAAGTTAGGTTAAGAATAATATTTAAATGGCTATGTATTAAAGGAAGTCCTGTATGATTACCCTTAATTTCCTGTCAGTCCTAGTAATGCTATACCTTACATGAGATTATTACCATGTTTACTATCAGTATATGTACTCTCTGGATCACTTTGTCTGCTTAATTTTTAGTCCAGAACATTAAAACTATTGATTTAGAAATCCTTGTTTAAATAAAAAATTGCAGTTTTTACTTCTTTGCACTTCTGCTTAAAAATAGAGAAAATCCTGGTTTGCAGTTAAATTGCTTGAACTTCAGGGTTTTCTTTACTTTTTTTCTTCATTTGTCATAGAGGTGGCTACCAGGTTGTCCTCACTGTGCTGTGAAAGTATGGCCCAGAGCAGAGCAATCTCCAGTATTTTTGTTCTGATTCAAAGGTGCAACCGGAGTGTTCCGTGCATGGATGTGATCAGATATTCAGTTCAGGTTCTACTTAATGTTTCAAAGGTAACTGTAATGTTTTCCTTTGCAGGTTTATAAACTGTAGGATACTTTATTGTAGTACTTTTTTATCTGCAAAATTACTGAATAAATTTGAAATAACAAAAATAATAGTTTTGTATAAAGACAGTTTCTGATTTTTCACTCTGTTACTTTAAAGCCAATTATCTACCTCATAATAGTATGTTTTACATTTTTTGCAAATGGCCTTAAGGCATTGCAAAGTATCCCAAGTATTTTTAAATTTCTCTGAACTTATTCTAATTTTTTCTCTATTTTAAATATCATTCAAATTCTGTGGGTTTCTAAACAAGGGGGGAAATGGAAAAGGTATGTTTTTCTAACCGGTGACATACAGAAGTGATTTTTACTGCTTGAATGCCAGATTAACTACAAATTTATTCTCGGGAAGAATATGGGCTTTGGTTTTTCCTCTAGCCTCTAAGTATTCTAAAAGGATATTTTAGAGATCTGTCTGTATAAGTTCTCTTGTCTCTCTTATATAACAGTATGAAAGAACTACTCAAGCAGTTTATGAAGCAGAAAATTCTGTAGATACTTTGCTAGACCTACTGCAAATGTACAGAGGGAAAGCTGGGGACAAAGTTTCAGAGAAAGGAGGAAGTATTTTCACAAAGACCTGTTGTTTGTTGGCCATCCTTTCAAAGGACTCAAAAAGAGCTTTGGTAAGACTTAAATGCTTTGGGTTCAGTGGTTTGATTTAACATACTTTTCTTGTGTTTTGGTGGTGCTTGTAATTTTTTTCTTTCCTTCTTTGCCATACCTGTTATGGCCGTAATATTAATTAGGACAAAACTCTGGTTTAAAAAAGAAAAAGCATTTCCAGTATGGTAAAAACCCTCATATTTTCTCGATTTGTTAAGCTGTTTTTGAACTTGTAGTATTAACTGTGTGCTATTTTCACCTTTTCTCAGGAAATCCGAGGTATGCCAAGAACTGTTTCTTGCATTCAAAGCCTGTATAAACTTACAGCTCGGAAACACAGAATGGATGCAGAGAGAACACTCGTGAAGCAGAAAACAAGCACTGTCTTAGGCAGAAGTTCTTTTGTTCCAGTAACTCCTCTAAGAATAAAAACAGTTTCAAAGTAAGTGCTTAAAAATTAATCTTATGTTTCTGCTGTGGCAGTGTTAATATTTTAATGACAAGCCACTAATGTTTTCACAGAATTAAGCCAGACTGGGTCTTGAGGAAGGATAACATGCGAGAAGTCGTGGATCCTCTGCAAGCAATTCTGATGGTGATGGACACACTTGGTATTGCCTGCTACTGAAATGTAAATGATGTATAGAGAAATGTATTTGTACAGTATGTATGTAGTAGATGGCAAAATGATTTTAAAGGAAGCCAATAGTGTCAAGCTGTCATTGGAAATGTTTTCTCAAATTGCAATTAACATTTTTGTAACTTTTTATATTTGGAACCCTATTTTGTACTACTACCTAAAGAAATTGTACAATAAAATCATTTAACTGGATTTTACTGGAAATTTCAGTAGTGCAGTAATAAATATACTGTTACCACACAGCTGTGGATATTGCAATTAGTTGGGATTCCTCACTCTGAATAAATATTTTAGAGTTCTGTTAAAAACAGTTGTTTGTGTGGGAAAGTAATGTTGTCTTACCTGTTCTAGACAGATAAAGGTAAGAAGGGAGACCCAGGTTGTGGATTTCAAAACTGGCTGTTTTGGAGGAGCTTGAGTCTAGACTTTCTAGTGAGGTCTTGAGGGATCATGTATGTTAGCAGGAAAAAGAATTACAGTTCCTCTTTTTTTGTTTTAAACATTACAAAATTGTGATGGAACAACAGAATGTTGTATGGCTGAATTTAGAAATTTGGACAGATATTTAAGGGAAGTGATTGTGAGTTCTTTCTTCCTATCAAGTGAGCAATATACAAGCATACATCTCATCTGGCTGAAAAGATGGTGTTCATCACTGCATCCATGGTAATTCTCTTCTCTTCTGCCTTGGAATTGTATTTTCTTAGAGAAAGACTGAAAAAGTGCAAACTAAAATTATACCCTCTCACTCCCAAATTTAAGCATTATATCTCTAATGATGCCATTAGTCAGTCAGGTGATAATGCATTGTAAATGAGGTTAATTTTTTTTGGTTTTGTTTAAAAAAATACTTGAAAAAGTATAGCTGTGTACAAGAAAACTCAACAGACAGATAATGATAGTGTCTATGTTCTTGATAAGCATTAATTATATCTATAGAATTCAATTGTCTGGTTTATCATGAGGGTAGGCTGGAGGATGGGGGAATTGTCTAATTCCTCTTCAGCCAAGGCAAATAGTCTGATAACAGAATGCCCTTTGAACTTGGTACTCAGGAGGTTGTGAATGGAGTAGTGTTCACTAAGTTTAAATTGTTCCACAAGCTTGCTGCCTGATTTCACTGTAAAATTATAAATTCTGCCCTCTTTATTGATGGAAAGCTACATCAAATAGAAGAAAAATCCTTCAAGTCTAGTGTTAATATATTTGGAGAGCTAAAATTAATGAAAATAGTTTTTACAATGAATTAACTTGTTGCAAAATACCATAGACAGTAAGGCATTTGTTGAATACCTTTGAAAATTTAGTTAATTATTTACAAAAGTAATACTTAGGGACTTTTCACAGGTCATGGAAACTGTTGATGGAGACAGTAGGGAAGATGAGATTTAAAACCTGTTTTTTCTTTCTAGTTACGATGTGTTCAGGCAAACTCTTTGCAACAGGTAAATATACTGAATTCTGTTGTTAATAAAAGTATGTTGAATCTAGAATATGCAGAATATTAGATAACTTAAATCCAGTGCAGTATCCGTCATCTCTTTACTGAGTAAACACTGCTTTTTTAAATTTAAATATAATTCTGCTGTGAGATGGCTGATCACAATTCAACTGTCGCTGGTTCCTACCTAAGTTTCGAAGTTGTAATATTGAAAGGTTTGGACTTTAGTTCAGAAGTTTCTTTTGAAATGTCTTTGAGCTGTTCTGAGACACTTAGCAAATTGAATTTTGTACTATTAAAACATTTTGTATATTGAAGTGTCTTAGTGATTGAAATGTTTTCAATTTGCCACAAAGCAAAACAGTGGAAGGTAAATGGAACCTGCAAAAATTAATCTGGGGTGGTTCTGCATTTCCTATCCCTATTTTCAGCATTTATTAAAATTCCTGAGTTTATATAATTTACATACCACTTGAACTGCAATCTCAAAAAGTATGTATATGAGGTACATCTCCATCAGTTCGAAAGGTGTCCTTTTTTTGCATTTCATTTCCCATCTACTAACAGATATTTTACTTGTTACAACTGTCTGTCTTTATTAGAGTTCTGTCCTTATGCAAATCATTTGAAATTATACTGATACCCTTTGGCAAGTCAAAAGGTATATAGGAAGCAACAGTGTCTGTCTTAATTACATGCAGATCTTAATTACCCTCGGATTAGGTTTTTTGTTTGGTTGGTTTTGGTTTTTTTTGTTTTGTTTGGGTTTTTTATTTAGATGTAAGACTGTGGCTGTGTGAGGAAAATAATTTTTAAAAAAAATTATCTGGGCACTTTCTATTTAGTAAAATCACTAAATTCGCAGAAAATTCTAGTAAATGCAGTAAATTCTAGTGACAGTGAGTGAGGAAGCAATAGATTGTTATTTTGGTTCTAATACGTGTCAGGTGACAGCAGCAGTGGGAACTTGTGGGAAAATTCTGCTCAATTATGAAGAGATTCATAAGTGGCAATTCAGTTTTTAAAACTGGATTTTTTAGACTAGATTGCCCTGGAGAGGATTTTTAAGACCCAGAGGATAAGATTTTAAGAAATTTGCAAGTTTTTTTCTTTTTAGCTTGTTTTCTGATTGGTGGAAGATTTTATTTGTTTGCTTTAGTTTTTGGTGTTTGTTTGGTTTGGTTTCATTATTTTGTGTGGGTTTTTTTTAAAGTAACTTAATGTCATATTCAGAACTATTCTTTTTAAAGATTTTTCTCTTATTACTGTTTTGGGGTTTTTTAATTGCCACTCTGCTTGTTCTTTGCTACTCTCCATTTCTTCTCTAGACAGTTCTTAAATTCCCTTTCCTTAAGCATGTTTAACTCCTATATTGCCTCCTGGCAGTTTGTCCTACTTTTCTGATAGCATTTGCTGAACTGAGGAGCCACAGCACTGCTAATATTGACACTGCTGTGGCTGGATTTTAGAGTGGCTTTGGTATGTTTGTGCAGCAAAGGGTGCTCATGCTTCTGGATGAAATAAAGAGTAAAATAAATGTGTTCTGCATCAGTTTCGCCCAGTTCACATTAGAAAGTTTCATTCTACAGCAGATATTCCTGTAAATATAAAGAACAAAAGCTGGTAAAATCGTAATGTCTTAATTTCAGCAAGTCTTAAAAGGCCCTTCATGCTTGTAAGTATTCAGATTTTTTTTCTCCTTGTTTGAAAGCCCAAATCAGTCAAACTGATATTAATTTATTTATTTATATGTTTCTCTTTTTGCAGGAAAACCTTGTGATTTGCCACATATAGAAAATGGAAAGATTGCCCAGTACTATTACAGTTTCAAAAGTTACTATTTTCCTATGCGTAAAGACAAAAAGCTCTCCTATTCTTGTATAGTTGGTTATACAACTGAAATGGGGACTCAAGATGGAAGAATAACTTGTACAGCAAAAGGATGGTCTCCAGTGCCACGATGCTACCGTGAGTTAGCTTTATTAATCTCCTCATGCTTCTAGCAGTAAACTTTTCAAGCTGGTTTTCCTGGAACATAACAGGAACAGAAATCACATTACAGAAGGGATAAAATGTGCAAGTTAGGACAAGGTGAAATCAAACCTTTATGTATACAAACTATGTATGTTTACATATGGAATACTTTTACAATAATACATATTTTAAGGGCTTTTAACCATTTGTTTTTATAAGATAATCCAGAAAATTGCCCAGTTTCCTTAGTTTTGCAAAATAATAAGTAGTTTTTCCTTAGGTGTATATCCTCTGAAGACCTCCTACCTCTAGATTTCCTCGGTCATATTCCATGTTGTTACCATTGGTTTGATGTATTGTTTGATGGTTGTAGCAGAGTTTCTTCAATAGGCCAAGAGAACAAGATCAGATGAGTATAGCTAGAAACCCCTCCTTTTGCTTACCAGAGAACAAAAGTATTCCGTTCTTTCTTTTTAACCATGCTGTTTATTTCATTCAGGAAAATGTAACAAGCCTCTTTTGGAAAATGGCTTTTTTTATGGTACAGAAATGTACTTTAAAATCCATGAGAAACTGCAGTACATATGTAATCCAGGCTACCACACTCCAAGCGGTGGTACTGAAGACACAGTACAGTGTCAGCCAGAAGGATGGTCCTTCCAGCCAAGCTGTACTGAAAAATTCGGTAGGATTCTGCATTTTTCTCCTTTATAATCAGTTGTAGATGTGTATAGTTCCACTGTCCTTGCTGTACCTCTAGAGCCAAACTGCCTATGTCAGGTTGTCAGTTGAGCACCTCTAAAGTAGGTTCTCAGCTGTACCTGATGGAAAGAGATCAGATTTCACAATGCTGCTAGTTTTGTGGATTTCTTTAGATACACTTAAATGTGGAAGCAATCAGTATAGATGAAATCACATTGTTTCAAATAAATCCATTGCCATATAAACTTTCTCTCCAAATGATGACGGGAATATTTGTGTAAATGACTGCATTTGCAGTTATTATTTGCCCAGATTTTGCATGGGATATGACCACTTTTAAAGTGTATCTCAGAAAAATTTTAATTGCTTGAAATGAAAAGAGCAATTAATATTATACATATGCTTTATTTATTTAAGAGTCATGTCAAGTACCCAATTTACATCACGGCAGCTACTTCACAGTCCAGCAAGAGCTTCAAGTGAACGATACGCTGCTGTACAAGTGTGATAAGGGATATCGAACAGCGGGAGGGAACACTACAGAAGCAGCAGTGTGTCTGGCACGTGGGTGGTCCCTTACTCCAAACTGCACGAGTATGTAATGGCCTGCAAATAATTCAGTTTGAAATGTGATTTAATTATTCTATAAATTAACAAAAGTGCTAAATCAGCTGTTAAAAGTGGGGATGGGGAAGCCTTCCTCAACTGGTTTTCACTGCTGTGTTTCCTTCCTAGGAATAACTTGCTCCTCTTTGAGTGCAGTGGCTCATGGAGGTTTCTATCCTGTGAAAAAAATCTATGAAGAGGGAGATGTCGTTCACTTTTTCTGTGACAAACATTATTCTGTCTCTGAATTTGACTTAATTCAATGTTACGATTTCGGGTGGTATCCAGACCCTCCAGTGTGTGAAGGTACCTTATTTTTATAGTTTTACTATGTCAAATTCTTAGTGAAAAACTAGGACCTTCTTCCATGAGATGCCTTATGAATCCAAAATAAATACATAGGTTTTGTACCAGTTCATAACCTAAATATAAACCAAGTGTTGGCCAAAGGGCAGGGAGCCAAGGTAGCAGGAAGGAAGGCAATGATGACTGGAACTACTTTTCAGTGGACTCTTAACAACCGAGTAGAAACTGTCTCTTACTGTTGTTTCTCTACATTGTATGCTGGAGAAGAAGGAATCAACAATTACAGGGAATGTGTTAGCCCCCAAAGCTCACGAAACTGTTCAGATTACATGAAGGTTTAACTAAACATGCTTAATCCTGCCGTGTGGGGTGGGAATGTGCCTCTTAAGAGGCATTAAAAATGAAATTTATAACAAGTTCTGCCTTGGCTTTTGGTACTTTCAGGGCTGTACAGCCTCACCAACATTACAGGACAGAAACACACCTTTAGCAATTGCTGTAACTTCCCCAGTCACTGGGGATTAATGGAGAGTCTCAGAAAAGAAACTTTCAGAAGAATGAAAGGTCTAGTGAACCAGATGAGATGCAGAGCAGAAAGCAGTACAAATCAACATTTAGTGTAGCTTAGACCCCAGCCCTGTATGGATTGTGATGACACATCAGGAACTTTTCATGAGTGAGTGCAGAAAAGGTGGGGATGCTGAGAAGGATGAAAACAAGGCCTAAATCTTGTTTTGAGGATACAGTAATTGCAAACTTGATTCGGGGATAGGAAATGGGCTATGACTATTGCTGCTTCTGTAGCATTAGAGTTAATATGTAATCTGCTTTAAATGTTATATGAATGGAGGGTAAGGGCAATCTCTATTTCCTGAAGTCCTTTAAAAGAACATTTTATTAAGTCTATGCAGAGAAATTACAAAATTGTTTATAGCAATACAATAGCATAATGGCTCTATTCTATATTTGTTGAATGTAAAATCACTTCTTTGGTCTGGTCTCACATTTTATTAAGAAATTATTCTGGATCAAAAATGTCTTTTGAGTGATAAGCTTGCTGGGTGTATAATAAGCTTAGCTGTATACATTGCCTCAGTAAATGAGAAAACAATATGTTTGCTTTTTTTTTTTATTCTCAGATGTAAAAAATAAATGTCCGCTGCCACCACTTCCTCCTCATGGCCATATCACCACAGTTAGAAGAACATATCGTAATGGAGACAAAGTTCGTATACAGTGCCAAAGGACCTTTGAAATAAGAGGACCTGAGGAAATCCAGTGTGAAGAAGGAAAATGGACATCACCCCCTATTTGCATTGGTAAGTATTTTTGTGAAAGACTTAGAACTGAACAGAAATGATTCTTCAAACAGTGCCTTAATTTTCTGGAGAGCTCTTGTTTCCGTATCTGCAAAACTGTTTGTCTTCCTATGTTGAAAGTCTGGAGAGGTAAAGTGCTGCATATTTTGCAGACAGTCATGGCTCCCAGATAACAGAGAAAGGATGAGCCAGGTGAATGCAACTGGCATCGGTGACAACTTCCCTGGGAGACTGGGATTATTACATTTTTCGATGCATCAGTCTCTGTCTGTTTTAGTACTTGAAAATGAGTGGTGTCAGAGAAAACTGGTTCTAAGTTTCTGTTATGGTTACAGGAACTATGGATAAGGAGGAGTCTGAGGCCCCACCATCACTCAAGTCAGATTCAGCAATACAGGCGAACAAAACATATGGCAATGAAGACATGAGTAGGTGAACATTGCTTTTCTATTTAAAAGGGACTCTCCAATGCTATTATAAGCATTTTATGACTACTCTTACTGTTCTTTTGCTATAGGACCGTTCTTCCCTCTTGAAAATGCCTGCACGTGATGTCTGTGTAGCTGTCTCAAGTAATGAAAGGCCACTGTTGCTTGTTTCTAGTGATTATAAATTACAATAAGCCTGTTCCATGTTTATAATTTTATTCATACATTAGCATTTGCTTTCAGTCATTTTGTACCCATTAATTTATTTGAACATGGAAATTCATATGTATTTTGGTGTTCCTTTGATTAATAGTTCCAGTGAGTTTTCTTCTGTTTATTTTGAGCTATACATGGGGTGAAACATTTCAAGTAACAAATAAGATGGTCTCATTACAGAGAAAGAACTATCTGTATCATGTGTAAACCAGCAAGGGTCAAAAGCAGACATAAATGAAGTTTGTAGAGGAAAACAAAATGCATGTCTGCAATTCAGTAAGGCAAGCGTAGAGTTTCTGAAAAGGAAACTTGGAAAAGAATTTATACTGGTTTACATTTGTATGCAATTTTTTTGCCCAGTCTATTATTGGTCTAATAATTTCAGCAGTGTTAACAGTGTTCTAATCTAATAAAAATCTAATCGCTTATCTCCCTACCTCATATCAGAAATGCAGCAAGACTGTACCTCTCCACCTGTGATTAAAAATGGTGCTGTTCTTGGTCCATTATTGGCAAGTTACAAAAATGGTTCCTCCATAGAATATGGTTGTCAGCGTTACCACTTTTTGGATGGACCTAGGACTGTTTACTGTCATCAAGGAAACTGGACAGCACAACCAAATTGCTTAGGTAAGTTTTGTAAGAAAAAGCAAATTTTATCATACGTAATATAGAAAAGGAAAACTGGAAGAAACCTTTAAATAATAATTTCATTACCACCTTTTCTCTTATTTGCATTAATAAAGATTCCAGAAATATGGGGATGAACCAAAATCAAATCTATGAGGAGTCTCCTGCTGGATGTCCTCTGGCCTGTTCTTAAAACCCCCCATTAAAATAGATTTCTCTGTTTTCCTGAGTGAGCTTTTCTGGAACAGAGCTTTCCTTGTTACCTAGGAAGATTCTCCAGTTTCTCCTGTCTTTCAACAGATATTTAGAAGGAATGGTGCAGCCATTCCCAAAATGGCTTTTAGACAGGAAAAGCAAGGAATTAATAATGACTTTTTGGACTTTTGTTTTTAAACCTTCAGTGGTTTTTTTGATTATGTGTCTTTTATCTATTGTTTCATCCTGGACTTTTTAATTTTTCCGTGTTGCTCTTAGGCATGCTGTTCAAAACAATGTGTAGAACCCCCACTAGGAATTTACCAATGCTAGCAGGAATAGTGCTTCTGGTGATATAGAAGTTGTTTGTTTATCTTTCCTTCCTTCCTGTGAAGAAGTAGTTCTATTTTACTAACATTGTTTGTTTAATTAGTACACGTCTAAGTTTATAATCGACTGTGAAAATGAAAAGAAACAACCAGTTCAGTTTTAATTACTTATTTCTAAATGAATAAAATTTACCTTGTCTGGACTGAAAGGTCCAGGTCTGCATTTTTGGATCTGAATACTCAAATTTAACAAATCCTGTGAAATAATGAAATCTCAATTCCTGTAAGTGTTACTTTTTCTCTAAACATCCAAATAATCATATCACTCTTTCCATGTTTTGAGGTTTCTTTTCAACCCTAACCTAATCAGACCCGAAAGAGCACGTGCTGTAGTTAGCTTCTGGAAAATATCCATACCAATTTGTTGTTACCAGTGCTGTCACCAGAATGCCTAATAACTGAGTTTTTCCTGACTTTTCCTTAGCAAAGAATTAGTAAGGGCCTATATCAGCCAATTATTGTCATGGAACTTGTAGAAATTTATTTTCATAAGTGATCTTCTCTCAGGCTTTGTTGAAGCTCTACAGTGATTACAGAAGTCAATGAGGTTAACCTTCTAATGGAAAGCTAGCCTCCCTGATGTGATCCTGGCACTAGGTTTTAAGAAACCTGTCAGAAAGTATCCAAAACAATATTGACCTTGAATAACCTGAAAAAGCCCCAAAAAGAACACAAAACTTTTGAAATATTTTTGGAAGATCTCTGAATTTTTAAATAGAGAGACAAAACAAATGAAAAACAAGGAAGAGGGAATTGTCAAAACACTTCTTTAGGGTGACAGTGTAAATTTACTGTGTATTAACTACTATTATCCTCAAAGGCCTTACCAAACCTGTCAGCCAAATCTGACAGGTTAATTTTGATGGATGACTATTTTCATATAAAAAGATCTTTCAAGTTACAGTAAATAAGCTCTTTTCTTATTCAGTGGTAAGCCTACACTGCTGTATCTTTACAAATATATGTGAAAACCAAGTTTTGTCAGAAGTGTGTATTTTCTGTGATTTACTGTTCACAGTTTAGATTTCCTTTGCATGTTTGGGGTTTTTTTTGGTTTCTTGTTGGTTTTTTTGAGTTTTTTTGCTTTGTTTTGTTACTTCAGCCCATTTCTTTAGATTTGCATTTTTAATGTATCTATAGTTCTGCTTCTCACAAGATTCAGAAACATTTAAGAACTATTAACTTGGATTTCTTGCTTCACTCCTATAAAGGGTAGCCAGGAAATCTGTTAAGGTTGCTTTTTATTAAAATACACTTTTATTTTCTAGAACCATGCACTCTTAATGTAACTGATATGGACAGCAACAACATAGAGTTGAAATGGAGCCAGGAAGAATTAATTTTCCTACATGGAGATCTCATAGAATTTGAATGTAAACAAGGATATAATTTTCTTGAGACTACCTTTCCATCTCCTGGGAGGACATACTGTGACCATGGCAGACTGAAGTATCCAAAATGCATTATGCAAGGTAAAACAAGTTTAAATTGCCTTTTTAATGAATCAGTTTTAGGCTTGTTTAGAAACAATTTGCTTTGTCAAGGCAGGTCTAGAGTCTGTTGTAAATAGTATGTTTAGGCTTCAACAACACAGATATGCACATATATCTTTACACAAGACAAATATATTCTTTAATATATCCAAGCAGGGGAAAATGATAACACATTCCTGTGATGGGCAAGGGTGTAGAAAAGAGGGGAAAGCTCTTCTCCAAGCCTAGAGGACTGAAAGCTCTGTAGAAAGACAGCTGTAAAAAGAAATCCTTGGTGTGTCTCTAATTTATGGTAAAGCTGTTGATTTGTCAGTTTCTTATGCTGAATGTTTCTCAAATGTTTTCCACATTATTGCAGCTCCTACAGAAAAATGTGGCTCTCCACCGTCTATTGCAAATGGAGCTCTTACTCTTCCACTGCTGACCCAGTATGACAGTGGTTCTTCAGTTCAGTATAGTTGCTCTGACTACCATTTTTTGGAAGGCTCTGAGAGAATCTACTGTTCTGAAGGACAGTGGACTTTGCCACCAGTTTGTGTAGGTAGGTGTGATAAGATAAATAAGCACTTATTTATCTATATAATTCACAGACTCACAGAACATTTTGGAATTGACCTCTAGAAGCCATCTAGTCCATCCCCTCCTGCAATGAGCAGGGACATCTTCAGTGAGATCAGGTTGCGCAGAGTCCTGTCCAGTGTGACACTGAATGTTTCCAGGGATGGGAAGTACCTCTCTGGGAAAGCTGTTCCAGTGTTTTACCACCCTCATTGCAAAATCCTAATGTCTAGGCTGAATCTACCCTCTTTTAGTTTAAAACCATTAGCTCCTGTCTTATTGCTACAGGCCCTACTAAAGTCTGTCTTCATCCCTCTTCTTTAGAGCCATGTACTTTGTCAAAAAATGAAATGGAGAAAAATAATGTGCTGCTGCAAGGGTTCTATGGAAATCAGGTTTACTTTTACCATGGAGATTATGTTGGATTTTACTGTAAACAGAACCATTTTGGAGAAGAATCTGGTACAACTTTATTTCAAGTACAGTGTAAGAGAGGACAGCTGACATATCCAAGGTGTGTTGAAAGAGGAAAATAATCATGGACTTCAGGAAAGCCTATAGGAAAGGTATGTCTGTGTTCTTTACCTACTGTTAACAGCTGAATTAAGATGACCTCATATTTTCAAGATCACTACAGTCAGCTTTAAGAAATGAGTGTTCAGTGGCATTCCTGAGTCTGAGCTGATGGGGAAGGGAAGTGAAAGTGTTTTGTGGTGTGAGAATTAGTAGTACAGCAGAAAGACACAATATTGGCATGCACATGGAAAATTTAGAGTGAAAGAGTTTTATAAGACCTACAGTGATAGACTTGCGGATGCATCACAGCCTGTAGCTGCTGAGCCCCAACACGAAGACACTGAGCAGGTAGAGCCCTTTGTGAGGAGCCTGATAGCATGAGCAAGTTTGTGACTACAGAATATACCTATATTGAGATTTCATGCCCTTCAAATGGATGTTTAGCTATAATTTTACAGTGAGAAAGGAAGGCTTATTACTTTGTACATCTTGCCAGCACCTATGTCTTCTTTCACAAGTAAAAACATCTAAAGGACAAGGCTTTGAGGAACAAGATAGAAAGTATTAAAAAGAGGTTTTAGGGGATCTATAAAACCATTTAAATGAAAATATCCAACTGTTCGTGAGTAGTTAAAATATTGCTTTAAGAATAATAATTACAATTATGAAAATATCTAATTCAGCTACTTTGTATGATTTCATATGACACTTAAATACTGGTACCCATACAGTTCTGCCTATGAACATGTGTGACTGAAGATAGAAAGGAAGTTCAGGACTGTGGAGAATGTTTGCCTTGCATCCCTTTTAGTCTGTTTTAATAAAAACTCCACTCTAAGGGTTTCTTCGGTATTTTATATCTGAACTCCATCTGTCTGAAATCATTGCACATATGGTGTTCTGTATGGGGTTCCAAGGTTTTGCAAGTGTTACAAGAATAAATAGAACAAAAAAAGAAATTAAAGGATTCAAGAAATAGACCAATTCTACTTACTTAATCAAAACCCTGTATCAATTGTAATTTCTGCTTTCCAGTTAAGTTGTCATTTCTATGGTACATAACTGAGGAATCTGACTTTTGGATCAGGGAAACTCCAGTAGCAGTCCAGGCTTTGAGTGCTGCATGTGCTGCTTCAGACTGGCACATTTTAACTGAGGTAAGTTTGTGTCCCAGTGAAGTTTCAGCAACTTGCATTGGCTTTAAAATTATTTTATGTAATGAGGTTGGTGGGCCAACTGCTGAGACCTATTTTCTTGGAGGAGTTCCAGATGAAGTATATTTGCTAAATGTAAAAATACCCTTCTCTTTAAAGAGCAAACTGAGAAAAGGGAGGGAAACAGATTAAAAGTCAGTTGCTGAAACATCTGGTGGAAGTAGAATTTGTTTATACCCCTGCCACTTCCTCTGAATGTACACATTAGATGAGTGTCTGAGCAGAGGGCAGGATGAGGTGGAATGCAGACATGAAGACAGCATCCTGTTGATGAAGTTTGAGGGAAAGAATGCATCAAGTACTTGAGCTTTCATGTAGAGCCACTATTACTAAATCACCTACCCCTTTTAACAACATACCACATTTATTGTTTTAATGCTAGTGTAGTAATAGAATATAGTCTTGTCACCCTTGCTGTCCCTTGCAAGTGTCACTCGAGGTGAGCTTCAGTTTTCCTAACATTATCCATACATGCCAAGTCATTGCCATGGAAAGCTCAGCTTGTAGCCTGTTTTTGCCTCAGTCTCCTGTAGCTTGATTTCTTTTCTGCTTCAGATGTCTACGTGGAGTCCCTGATTCATCCAGCCAGTCCTGGTAGATGCGTTTTTTGTCCTGAAGACCAAATTTGAATATTATGTTTGTAAGACTCTGTTCTTCAGGACCTGTAAGCTTTTCTGGACTCCTCTATGACTCCCAAGCAATCCCACCTACTAGTTCCCTAAAAAAGTCCAAATCTGTTCTCCTAAGGTGTATGATTTGTACTCTGTTACTTGTGTTGCCTGGAATTCCTAGGAAGAAAACTTCCACGACAGGGCAAGGCAGAGAAAGATCCTTTACTAAAAGTTTAGCTATAGCAATCCATAATACGCACGCACCGGGAACACAGAATTCTACAGATTTATGACCCTACTTAATTTCCCTATCTAGAAACTACATCCAAGGGTTACCTAGCCCATCCCACAAGCTATCTCAAACCACCCCCCTGGAAACACCCCCTTAGAATTGAGTTGGTGGTCCCAAGACCACACCTTCCTCCCCCACCCTCATCTTCATCGCATTACATCTTCTATTTGGAGTCCTTTCAGTACCCTCTAACCCCATCTCTATACTACGACTAAATACTACTGTATTTTGACTATAACATGTTCTAATAGCTATCTGAATACAGCGTACTATCTCCGCCTTAGCACAGAAACAGGCTTCAAAAATGTGACACAGAGGTTAAAATCTAGCTTAAGTATTTGGTACAGGGGTTATAAACTACTTTTCAAATGCAAAAGACTGTAAAACTATATAAAACTACATTAAAATCTACAATTATATTACAGCTTATGGCAACACTTGCTTTCCTCTCTCCCCTCTGAATCATGAACTCCATCAGTACATGGTTACCACAGCAAGGCTGCTGCCAATTTCCACAGGCACTTCATCCCTGTTTGTGAAGAGCAGGTGAAGCTGTGGGCTCTGCAGCCTGGCCCATCCAGGACCTGAACGAAGCAGTCATCCCCATCTCCACCCAGAAATGCCAATTACCTGCATCCCACGATCTTGTGCTTCCAGGAACTGTTTGTCTCCAGTCCCCCATGAGAACTGGCCCTGTGAGCTACAGCCTTCCTTGAGACATTTAAAGGAGACTCCACTTACTTGCTCTTTCTGATCAGGCACATAGGACACTCACCTTGGCTGTGACCCCAGGGTACCTTCCAGGCAAGCACAGGGAGAAGAAGGTAGGAATAGACAAGGCCAAACACACTCCACACATGCTGATAATCAAATTACCCATGAGCTTTAATTGTCTCAGTATGCCACCAAAGCCAGCCTATTTCAGGACACAATTGTTAATGAAAATAACAGTGAGATCAGTACAGAATGGATAAAATACAAGTACGGCCACTTGGATAGATAAAATGGGGATAATATGCAAACAATCATCTAACAATAAAAATAATAAATTCCAACACAGACCATTGCCTAAGCTGCAAGCAAAGCACAGCAAAATGGGAAGCACTGGGAAAAGCAGCTCAAATCACTGGATGGGTTGAAGGGCTCTTTCATTTCCACAGCTGGGCTCCTTCCTGCCCTTTCCATTTATCCAAACCATGCTGCAATGTAAAGAGAAAAAAGGGGAAAAGTCATAAATACCAATCCTGACATATCACAGAGGCTCCTCAGAGCAGCAGACAGGCAATTTCAGCAGAACTCTTTCCTACAAGCCCAGCTCTGTGTCCTCAGCACTGCACACTTACATTGACATGTTGGATATGTAATCAGTCCATCCAGGCACTGTGCTCTAAATTTCTCAGCTTTTGAAACTTGCTTGTACCCCCATTTGCATTCAAAGATAATAAACTCCCCAGAGCGGTAAGTGGAAGTTCCGGATAGGCGTGACTGTAGTTGAATATTGTTGCTTTCCATATGCCTCGTATTCACTGTACAGTTCCCTGCAAAGAAGGACTTTTATCATTTGCCTGTAGATTTCATACTGGGCAACTGATGCTCTGAAACTGTTGATACCAGCTTAATGCCCCTGAGTGCGCCCTTTCCTCAGCAGTCTTTCCAGCTCAGGTATGCTGTTCAATGGCTTCATAGGGGCACTGCCCCTCACTGCCTGCAGCTTTTAGCAGGGTTCTGCAGCCTGGCTCCTCCCCAGGCACTACTTCCCCAGGGAAAGGAAAGGCTTTCTGCTCCCCTTAAGTGCTAAAAATGCAACAACATAGCAGCTAAGCTGTGGCTGAAGAGGAGATGACTTACTTCCCAGCCTGCACCGCGGGTATTCTAACACTCCCTCCACACACTGGACTCGGAAGGGAGAAGACCCTGTCTCTTCCAAAGATCCTGTTTTACAGCGAAATTCAATGTAGTCACCCGATGTGGAATACAGCTTGGTTTTTGCAGACCATTTCAGCTCAATATTGTTTCTGTCCATATCTTCTTCTGATGCTGTACAGGCCACTTGAAAAAGTCAAGAGAAGAGTGTCAGCATTTCATACAGACACACCACAGGTAACTGTTTTGCCCCTAGAACCTACAGACCTTCTTTGCATCAAAAAATCCTTCCAGCTCTTTGCTCTAATCCTCTGTTACTTGCCACAGAAAAGACATTCACATGCAATGCCAAAGGGAAAAAAGACCATGACTGAGATGCCACACAGCTGGGGGGAGATACCAGGCACCAACGACTTTCCCCCTCTATTTTTTGCCATCCCCTCCTTCCCTTCTGCTCAGTACTTATCTATATTTATTTGTTCCTGACCATATAACAGGTGCATCCATGGGTGCCCCAGAACTGCCACACACTCAACTTGCTCCTCCTTGCTCAGCCTGCTGCCTGTAGCAGTGTCAGCATCTTGGGAGCACTCAGGAGCTCTGCACAGAGATTGAGACCCCCTCACAGTGCAGGGGCTCAGCTAAACTCCTCTCCTTGCAGACCTCGGGGCAGCAGAAAGGACTATAGGAGCTAACTTTCAGAACAAACTATTTTGGGACAAAAGAAGGAAGTGCTGCTCTTCTACTCCACCAGCATCACAGCCCCAGCACAAGTGCTGCTGCACAAGTGTTGCCCCTCAGGGTCTGAGAAAAAGAGAGAAGCAGTCACACACCCTTTGGCCACCCAGCACACATTTCAACATACCTAGGCAAACAGGGGGGCTTGTCCACTGCCCATTAGTACACGTGATATACTGAGATCCTTCCAAGATATAGAGGCTTGGGCACTTGTATTCCAGAGTTGTACCTTGCTGATATTCGTCCAAACGGAAGGAAAGAAGCTCTCCATTTTCAATAACTGGAGGTGGGCCACATCTCCCACCTTTTCCTGAAAGAAATTTCCCAATCAGAGAGAAAAACCATTGCAATTGTGCATGAAAAGGGTACTGAAATTTCAAAAAGTAAATGTCACTGAGTCAGCTTCATTACAGTATCTGACAGGTGACTATATGAAGAGAGAGAAAGACATTACCTTTGCACTTAGGCAGCTCTGTCCAGGTCCCATTCTGGCACACTACAGTGGAAGTCCCAGTCATCTTAAAACCTTGCCAGCAGTGATAGTTAGCACTTTCCCCAGGGAGATACCTTGACTTTTTAAAATTTTCAATTTTACCACCAGCAATTTCTGGAGGAGGTTCACATGTCACATCTGAAAAGACACATGGCTGCAGTCACCTTTGCCATTGTCGAGATGTTCATCTATACAACCAAAAGTTATAGGAATCAGCCTTATTATAATTCCTGTACAGATTTTGTCTCAGGTGGGTCACAGTTCACCATGGAGAAAGCAATGAGGTGTGACAGTGGCAGCAGAACATTATCTGAGACTCTCAGGTGATGGCAGGATTAATATGAGCTTCTAGGAAAAGCCAGTGTCTCTAGCTACACAGAAGACACACCCACTTTCCTGCATGGCCACGTCACTCCCCTCCCAGGGAGCCCTGACATTCCTGCAAACTACAGGGGTAAGAGCATCAGTTTGATGCTCTGCTGAACGGGAGAGCTCTGGAGGACCAGCAGCTCTGCAGGAGCTTGTCAGCCTGTGCTACTCAGGGATGGGTGAGTGCAGCCAGCTCCATGGAGGTGTGTCAAAGCCACGTGGCACTTGTTCACCCTGCAGCCACAGATTTGGACAGGGAACATAAACACAGCTCCTCGCCATTCCTTGTCACGGGAACAATATTTCCATTTCCATGCCCCTAGCAGACCTTACATGGTTTAGACCTGGGTCTTTTCTGGGATCTGCATTGGTCAGAAAGAAGCCCTGGAAAAGAACAGCTGCTTCTCTCCCCTACTGCTGCTTCCATTCAGATGTTCCCTGACAGCTTTGAACAAAAGAGAGAAGCCCTTACATGTCTTTCCACTGAAGGTTGCTGTAATGTTGGACATTGGAGCAGTACCAATATCATACAGGAGAATGACAGAGCACATTTTAGGCCCTGCTGCTTCAAGATGTTTTTGCTGTTGATGGAAATATTCCCAGTCTTTCTAGACGCATTAAGCTAAATTAAAGTGCTGTGCAAGGAAACAATAGCCAGTACAAAGTTGGGGTACCCAGAGAAAACACAAGCAGAAAAGGCAAAGTCTTTTGAGTATTTAGGTAGAGAAATAGTGCCCCTCCATGCTATAACAGGCAAGGTGAAAGCACATATTCCTACCTCTGCAAACTGGTGCTTGTGACCATTCACCATTCATACAAGTGACGAAATTTCCACCCGTCATTTGAAAATTGCTTTCACACTGATAGTGCACTCTGGCACTGGGCAGATACCTCTCCTGTTGAATGCCAGCAACATGACCATTGGGGATTTCAGGTGCGGGTCCACAGCTAACATCTGAAAAGAGAGGTGCATGTAGGGACCCTAGTACAGCAATATAAGAATTGCAGAACACTGCATTACACAGCTCCTGATGAGCAAAAATGTTTTGTGTAATGCAGATCATTTTCTATAAGAAGAGAAAGAAAATTTGATGGTCTTTATTCTGTGATGCTTGACCACCTAGCGTTATTTTTGCCTAAAGTGACTAAAAAGAGGAATGTCACAGAGATCAGCAAGTTGTGCATACTTGGTGCTGTACAGCATTATGTACACCAATGGGCTAGAGAGTGATGTGATTTATTCACCATTTGAAGGTAACTATCAGCAACTGACATTTTTAGTGATGTGAAAATAAGATACATTACGCTACTAGTTTTCTCCTCCTTTGCAGCCAGCACGCATTCCTCTATAACCATCTGCCTGCTTGATTTCAACACACAGCCAAGTTTCAGCTATTAACTTCAGTCCACAGGGAAATGATTGCTTTGCTGATCTACCCTGCATATTTTTTCTCAGGAGCCAGAAAATAGGTGTTGTAGCAGCCCATTCAAAGCAAGGCACCAGTTGTCTCTATTGGCTTGACTCACTTTGCATGCCTGAGTTGAAATTATATTAATTCACAATGTGAAATACTAAGAAGGATCATGTACTACTTATAAGTAGAACCTATACCTTCACAGAAGGGTGGTGCTGTCCAATTTCCTTCTCTGCAAAGAATTTCCGGGGAACCAACAATCAGGAACCCTGCATCACACTGGTAGCGAATTGTTTCACCAGGCTCATAAACTTTCTTCTTTCTGCCTTCAAATTGAGCATTGGCAACTTCTGGAATACTTAGACATGGCTTTTCTGAAAAGAACAAAAATCTGACACTTGTGCTAATGTTATACACACCAAAGGAGTGTACTCTTTCCACCAAACATGGTTTAGAGAGCTATTTCTAATATCAGCATAGTCATCCACTGACAGTGGATTATATAATTATATTTAATTATTCATTACATAAAAGGTAGCATACAAAAGATTAAATAAGTCATTCCCCTAAACAGACAGACTTCAGTCACCAAAATATTTAGATCTTGTTTCTAAACATGCTAGAAAATTTTACTAAATGCTTCTGTCCCTTACTACACTGAAGTAATTTCCATCACTAAGACACCAAAGCAACTCTTAGTCACTACTGGACTCTGCAGAAAACAGATCCTTGTATTATGAGGTTACGTCTAGGACTTATCTGGCAGAGAGATGAACTGAACAAAGACTGCAAAAATACAAAGGAATATTTAAAAACTAAGCCTCATTCAGACAGTCAGTTTTGCATCTGATCAGGATTGGTCTGAAGACATTCATGATGGCAGATAAGATTCCACAGCGAAATAAACCTCCAGTTTAAAATTCTTTCAATTTAATTACTAAATGTACTTTAAAAAAAAAAAAAAAAAAATTTTTTTTAGTATTACCCAAACATGCAGGAGCTGAAGTCCATTTTCCCATAGAACAAGTTATATCTGTTGATCCACTCAAAATGTATCCAGAACGAGAAACATACTTAAATCTAGCACCAGCTAGATATATTGATTTTCCTTCATTTTCAATTTCTAAGTTTGGATTTTCCAACCTGGGAGCATCAGCACATTCTACAGATTGTGGTGGCAGACATGGTCTTTCTAAAAAACACAGAAAATACACATAAACAACAATGCAAGGCAATTAATATTGCAACTGCAACTAATTAATAAATAATGCTGATTTACAGAATACAGGATACTATTTAAGGCTTCCAGTCAAAACTGAGACTCCGTTATGCAAGATACTACATAAACAAATAAGCACAGAGCTCTTGAGAGACTACCTGAAAGTTTTATATACCATCTTAGATCAGCCTGTGTAAATTAAAAGCTTGCAGTTGGTTAACTGCACTTTCTTTAGCAACTTATGTTCTATTGCTTTTCTGCAGTTACCTGTCCATGATGATCTTATGTAAATAACAGCACACGTGTGCTAATGATGACTGCAAATGTATAAGACAGAAAGTCATAATAAAATAAATAGGAAAAAAATATCCCAGTACTGACCTACACAGTGAGGTGGTGATTGCCATTTCCCATCTATACAGGTTATTTCATTTGCACCGATGAGCTGGAAACCATTTGGACATGAAAAAGCTATTTTATTCCCATTCTTGTAATTCCTTCCAACTGTTGTCTGTTGAGCACCAGACACCTGAGGTGGAGGTGGGCACATACTCTCCTCAGCTAAGGACATATAGTCATGTTATAACAGAAGATCAGATAAAGTGTAGTAGTTCATCATAGATTACAACATGAATAACCAAGAAAACATTGTTGTTGGATAACTCTCCAGTAGCTATCTCAAGTTTTAATTAATACAAAGATAATTTTGTTCTGCTTCACAAACACTAGAGCTGCCCTCAGATGCTCATATGCTTTGAGAGTCATAGAAAAGACAATCACAGTTGCCTACACCAAGCTAAGCTGGAGTTTCTTTCCCTTTTACACAGCTGCACACTCTTCTGTGTTTCCCCTATTCCTCTATGGTGAACTATTTTAGGAAAATAGAACCAACATCTGGAGGTCTTGTTTTGTTTTGCTTTGTTTTTCTTCAGACTTAATTGATAGAGGTAAGGAAGAATCACAAAAGGAAATGAAGAAATAGGCTTGAAGTTCACCACACAAGGAATGAAAGGGTCTTCCTGCCAAAGAAAAGGAGAGAAGGAGGTAGATCTAGTGTGGAGATCTGAGGAGACCTCCAGAGCTTGGTTTGTTGTTTCTAGTGGTTCCAGAAAACTGGAGAAGGTAGGGAGAGTTGGGTTTGGTCACTCCCTAGAGTGACTGTGTGCTATGTGCTTCTCCCATTTGCTGCGTATTTTCCCATAAATCTAGTATAATCTAAGCAGGCAACAAGACAATAATTGTTTTACAATCATGCTTTCTATGGGCAATATCCTGCTCTGCCACACATAAAGGCAGTCCTGCAGGCATTTGAACTCTGGTGTGTGTTACACAAGGGCAGTCTCCTCTAGGTCTGTACTTTTAAATTGGCCCACTCAGCATTTTTCTGCTTGTTTCATGAGAAAGCAATTGGAAAAAATGGAAGAAAAAAGAAATCAGGAATTGAAAAGCTTTGAATGTTTACAGGGAAGAGAGGAACTTTGGTGCTTGAGCTATGCGCTCTCTCATTTGCATCAGGGTAAAGCCCTTTTGAAGAATCAAGCTTAAATTTATCATTGCATCTTTTCTTACATCAGAAGTGACAGTGACAACTGTTCCAATTGTCAGGGTAGAGATCATTGCCTGCCTCACTAAAGTGGTGCATCTCTAAATCTAGCTAACTGCTCAAATGTCTGTGTCTATCCTTCAGCATATACATAAGCATGCAAGCATTTCTATTTCAGACTATTACAGCAACACTAAGAAGCTTTAATAATGACCATTTATCATTCCTACATAAAAAAGAAGTTGTATGAATATCTAAAAACATACCTGTACATTCAATCGCTGGTGTCCATTTTCCAGAGACACAAGTTGCCTGTTTAATATTTTTATCAGATGATGTACATCTGTAATGTATAACTTTATGCAACCCAGTCTTCCTTTTTGACATGGGATGTTGACCAGGGCTCACAAACTCAACATTCTCTGGAAGTGTACACTGGGGAGATGGATCTGAAAATAATAAGCAAAAAGAGCTAAAAATAAAAATAGATTTACTTCACATAATATGTATTAATGAAGACACAATCTGTTTCTTAATTCATGTCCATGTGAAAGTGGGTTTTTATTTACTCTAATTTGAAGTAATGCCTAAGAGTCCTAGATTACAAAGGGTTTTTTTCCCAGCTACCTAAAGCAGAAACTGTTCTTACTCACAAAGCAATTTTTTTATGTTGACAGAACCCCTTTTTCTGAGTGCAGCAAATAATAATAAAAAAACTAACCTATGTTTTCCTCCCTAAAACTATAGAAGGGCTGTGAAATGAGCAAAAAGAGAAGGGGACCGCATCAATGTCTACCAGTATCTGAAGGAAGGTATCAAGAGGATGGAGCCAGGCTCCTCTCAGTGGTGTCAAACAATAGGACAAGAGGCAGTGGGCAGAAACTGATGCACAGGAACTTCCACATGAATATGAGAAAGAACTTTACTGTGTGCGTGCTTAAGCAGGGATGTTGGACCAGAGGACCCACTGTGGTCCCTTCCAACCTGATCCATTCTGTGAAAAGGACTAATCCACATAGAAATGGTGAGGATGGGATAAGCCTAACACATTGTGGCTATTAATGTTACTTTAAATTCCTTTTAATACTTGATTTAAACAACTGTACAAGTGTCTGTTTCCTTCCCCAGACCTACTCATACTGTTTACAAAGTTGTAGGTGCAGAGTAGCTAGGAGCAGGATGAAGGACATGCTCCCATTTAAAAGAGGAGTAAGGGAAACACACTTAGTTTTGATGCACAAAACTACAGTATGTCTGACTACATACTGATTGCTGAAATGCTTCAAATTTTGAATAGAACTGTGTTACACTCACATCTGAAATATTAAGGAAATAGTATGGAAACAGATTACCAGCACAAATAGGTAAAGGCTTCCATTCTCCATTAAGACATTTTATTTTCATTTGCTTAGAATTGCCAGAGCCTGGTTTACATCCACAAATTACTTCATCACCATGCGAAAACTGTGTCTGGTCTGCCTGATGTAGAGCAACATTTGGAATAGAGGAAGGTGATTGACATGGCATTTTATCTTCTGTTGAAAAGAGCAGAAGTATTCCACAATAATATTGGAGTTACATATGAAAAGCAGAAAGAACTTAAATAAAAATAACTATATTTGCATTTGGTAAGCCAAACCTACTCCCATTAATTGTAACAACCAAACTTCAACACAGCTGAAATATGTGTATATCTTTTAGTCAGTTTACTAAATCCCTCTCCTGTCTTTTCCCTTCCTTTTCCAACACTGTGGCATGATCCACAAGTAGTTTCAGCTAACATTACTTTTCCAAACTGTTGGTGCATAAACTCTAAAATGTAAGAAAACCTCCAATTAATCCCTCACCTGAATGCATGATTCTGATCAGTCAAAATTATAATTGATTATACACTTACAGGTTTGTAATGTATGCTTTCAGTTAGAATTATTACAAGGACTGAAAACCATTGTAATGCCCCTCAAAGGACCGCAGTGCTGTCACCTCTGTGTGTGAGCAGCAGCTCCTGCTTTGGGCTGTCACTGTTGCAGTGCTAGTGACAGGGAAAGGTAATGGCTTGTCATGACCTTTCATTCACAACATGATTTTGAACATAACATATCATAGCTTCAAATATGTAATTTTGATTGTGAAAATATCTGTGATAATTAGCCCACAGTGAATTACAGACTTCTCACAAGTAGAGTTATGTACATTACCAATGCAAGAGGGAGGAGGTGACCATTCTCCATCAACACATTCTATTTCCTTTGATCCAACCAATTTAAATTCCATGTTACACTCATATTGCTTTCTGTCCCCATGTTGATATTGTTCCTTAGAGCCACCAGAAATACTTCCACTGGTAATTTCAGGGGGCGGTCCACAGCTTCTGACCTTCCCTGAATCAAGAGATCAAATCCATGCTCTGAACTCAGTACTTTTAGCACAGTTATTTGTAAAGCACAACATAAAATAGATTGAATTAATTGTTTAAAGTTAAGAAAAGTCAGTCAATCAAGAACTGGTTAAACAGATCATTGATTTACGCAATTGAATATCTGGATTCATGTCAGGCTGGAGATCACAAACAGATCCTGGCTCACTCTAGTCTCTTACTTCCATGCACTGTCAATGCCTGCTATGATAAAGGAAGTGCTTGATGAAACCAACCCAGTTTTAAGAGGGAAAAAAAAAAGTGTTACAAGGATGGCAACTTCAGCATTCTTAGAAAAAAAAAAAAAAATTGACAATTCTGCAAATAATAATAACCTGTGTTCTAAAAATCACCCAGCAGTATATTAAAGGAATTCACTTTTGATGGAGTGAATGAAACTCCTGTTAGGGAAACTGATTGAACGCCAAGAAAGGGAGGTCAGAAATATGAGGTCCCCATCCTCTCAAGCTTCATGAAAGCCCATGCACCTCATGCAAGAGTGGAGCACCAGCACAAGAAACTCTTCAGATGCCAGTAAGTTGTGCTCTGCCTTAAAAAGGGTAAGTACAGGGGTATTCTTCCTTCTGCATGGATTTATTCATCCTACTAGATGAAGCTAAGGAATTTCATAGGAAAATCCTTCACTGGGTTTCTTTTGCTTGACTTCAGTTCTGTATCATCTCCAAACCAGCTTTTATTTTTCTTCAATATCATGTGATCAGAAAAAAGAACATAGAATATCTGATGGGTATCAATGTTAGGCAATCACAAAACTTAGAACATGAAGGATTATAGTAAAGAACACTCAATCACTCCTGGCTGCCATATCACACAATATTTCTGCAGTTTTGAATAATAAATATTGTTTCAAACATTACAGTCAATAACCTGGTTAATATGTTGTGCAGGATATTTACCAACTCACCTTCAGTTGTTGCAGAACTTCAACTGGCATAACTAAAGCTAACAGAGAGTCCAACACTGAAAGTTCAACTGTTGAGAACCTTTCACATGAAATAGCAGAACACTATGAAATGATTCAAAGAGTCCTAGTTCTTGGCCTTTTAGAGATGAAGATGAGATAGTTGTTTTTAGGAGCAAGACTGTCTTATACAAGGTGTCTGCAGAAGTCATTAGGACCCAGGCATTCTCATCTATTTCCTACTATGATAAAGTTAACTTTAAGTTACCTTTACACACTGGTGGTGATGGAAACCATCCAAAGGAGTAGCACTGAATAGAGGCAGGTCCCACTCTTACATAGTTGTTTGCACAGGTAAATTTCACAACATCTCCATTGGCGTATTTACCCTCCTTGGGAGAGAAATCTCCATTGGGCAATGTCAGCATTGGACATTCTATTTCTACAAAGACAAAATATTTTAACATATAGTTTAACCTACAGAAAGTACATGAAATGCTACTGATTAGAAAAAAAAAAATCAAAGAAAGTCTTAAAGAAAAAAGGTTCACAGAGTGCATACAGAGAGTTACACTGATTAGCAAACACAAAAATATTCACCAAGACACTGGGATGGTGGACTCCAGTCACCATTTATGCCACACCTTGTGGTATCAGTTGGCATATTATTTGCAGTTTTATATCCCTCCAAACATGAATATTCAATTGTATCTCCAGGCATGAACACAGTTTTATTTGTGTGGTAAATCAAAATGTCCTTTCCTGCTTTACATGATTCTGTAGAATAAAACAAAACACATTTTGTTATCCAGAAACACTGCCCTTTGGAAGCATCATCCCTGTAGGCATATTTGAAACACTAATAATTCTGCATTGCCAGAATATCAATGTAGAATATGCAGCATATTAACATATTATCTATTACATTAATCTCCAGAAATAGAAGTAATACTTAGCATAAATACTTCTTTCTTAGATTCAATTATTTCCTTTTGCTACATATTATTATTATTTTTCATGTCATAGCAAATGGTTTGTACTCCTGTTCCATGGTCATTTGCGAGGGGGTCAGAAAAGAAGCCATAAAATACTAGGTAAAGACAGTCTGAAAGATAAGGACAAGATAAAATAGCAGCTGAAGTTGGTCAATATCATGAGCCTCAGTATCACAACAATGGAAAATTAGTCTTTTACTATACTGTGCCCCTGTTCAGGAGAAGAAGGAACTTCTAAATAAAGAATCCTAATTGTCTCCAGTTTGGTCACATTTAAAGAAAGTTCTTGGCAGAATGCCTTGGTTCACAAGCATTTCTTCATAAACTGGGAATAAATTTGGGCAAATGTACCTTTTATCAGGTAAGAATCATTGAAGAGGTCAGTGATTACCATTTACTTAACAATAAAGAGATCTAAAAAGTTGGCTCACCTAGAAGACAATACGTTTTTTCTCACATTACTCAATACCTTTTTATCTTCTTACTTTATTTCTCGGAGCCTGAGAAAAGTTAATCTCTGAGGGATCAGAGATTTGAGTCTCCACCCAGTAAGAAAACACCAATCTAGATGAAAAATCTCAGTACACAGAACTCCTGTCGGTGTACAGTGACAGTAGTAGGGAGCTCTGAAACATTTATCTACTCACTGATGCACTTTGGAGGTGGAGTCCAGCCATTCTCTTGGCACTGTGTCTCTCCTCTGTCTTGCCCTTCTGGAGTTACAAAGCCAGTATGACATCTATATGAGACCACATCTGTTAAACGGAACGCGGTGCTTGACAAGGTGAAATAACCGTTCTCAAAATCAACAGGCTGGCATTTTTCTGAAAGACATACACAACATTTCTTTCAAGCAAAACACTGCTAAACTGCATGCTTAGAAATCACAACAGAAGGACAACAAAAGGAGCAGCAGTAGGATTTAGAACACTTTTAAAAGCACATGAAGTTTTGCTTCTGCACTGAGCTGTTGTCTTGGGGGACAGCTGGAAAGGGAAGAAACAGTTCACAGTTACCAACTCATGCAGCACAAACAGGGATGGACAGGGGTTTGACTTGCAGCAATCCTGCAAGCTTCTCGAATTGCATATCCACATCTGGTCTTCATTAGAAATGAAATTCACGTCGGGCCTGCACAGCACTGTGCATGTGCAGAGAGTACCTTCTGTCCATCCTGCAAGGCAGGGGCACAGCACCACACTGTGCAGGAGTCACCTCAGTCCTGCTAAGAAGTCATTCACAGTGCACATACTGCAGGACTACAGCAAATTGTACCAAAGGCCCCCTTCTAGCACAATAAAACAGTAGTGCAGACAGACCCCACACTAACTGATTTCATGTCACTTGGAAAACATTAAGCCATTTAATATTAACTAAACATTAATGTTCAATATATTGTTTAATACATTGTTAATTTAATACATTGTTTATAGATAATGTTTACTACATTGTGAATATATAATGTTTCATACACTTTTTTAAGTGGATGGAAATCAGTTGTCTTGGTTGGCTGTTTTGGTCTTGTATTCTGAAAGAAAACATCCACAGAATATTAAATTCTTTACTACTAAATCATTCTGTGAAAGGAGTGTCTTCATTTTAAGAAATTAACACTACAACAAATAGAAATATTTCCACATTAGAGAGCCAAGTAAACAAAGATATTAAAAAACCCCAAAACTCTGTGAAGAACACTAGAGGATACAATTTATTACTGTGAGCAGACTTAATGGTACTTCAGTGCAACAGCCTCTGAAGTTTAAATTTCCCATCAAATTTTTTGTGATTATACCAGTGATGCCCATAATTGCCTAACACTAGGAATCAAAATTTTATTTTGCTTGTTCATTGCTGTGTCAAAATCTCAGCGGGTAGCAATCCAAAACATTATATGGTAAGAGTCTCTAACAGTGTGGAATTGTTTCCTAAAAAAAATATTCTTACAGTCCAAGAAAAGTTAGGCTGAATTGTTTCTTTTGTCTATGAGAAATAATTATGTAAATACTTAAAGTGCCTGTGAGATATTATAGCAATTTCAGGCTTGGTGCGGATCAGGAACAAAAACTGGAAGTGATGTTAGGAGAGAAAACCTTCCCATGACTCCCACCTTCCAGTATGAAGTCAACTGGAAAGGAAGCAAGAGGAATAAGGATCAGGGGGCATAGCAAGAGACTGAAAGGAGACTGTGCAAGGAAAATTATTGTGATTTGTGACTGCAGAGATATGTTATAACAAGATTTCACTACAGAAAACAAAGGGACTATGATTTCCATCCCAGAGCTTACATTCTACATCTGGAGGAACCACATGTGCCTGTTTTACAGGGTGACACTGTGTGTGTCTTACAGCATCCGACCTTAGCAGCACACAGGGACACAAGAGCTGCATAGGGCAGGTGAGAGAATCACAGCACTGTCTTGACTTGGTGATGGATTAACATGGGTTATGTGATGATGGATTTACTGGGTTTAGATAGAAACCTCAACAAAATACAAGTATACTCACTTTCACGGGTACATCTTGGAAGAGGAGACCAGCCATTCCTTGTGCATGTGACCTCTTCATGCTTACTAACGTAATCATTGTAGCAGGCATATCTAGCTTTTTCACCTTCCTTGTAAAAATTCGGCCAGCGATTTGGGAAATAACCATTTTCCAGCTGGCTGACATAACATTTTTCTAAAGAAGAAAGGTAAGTACATTTAACCACAGTAATTCCTATGGCAAGAACTGAGATAAATTAATTCTTAGGCAGACATTTACTAAAAAAGAGGCCTCCAAGCACATTTCTGTAGCCTTCTATCCCAAAAAGACACTTGTGTGCAAACCTGAACGAAAGCATGCTTTATTTCACTGTCCTCAGATTAATGAATCACATTAACAGAAGTGGAAGTCACTACATAAAGTTATAAGAGGTGATCTAGTAGCTGAAATCTCTTACCTATTGTTCATGTGTACCAGCTCTGGTTTAGTCTGCTATATCTCTAAATTGTTGATGTCTGCACAGAATGAATTTCAGCATTTGCCTCCCAGAGATTTTATCAATTCTGTGAAGTGTATCAGTCTCTCAAACCAGCTCTGGAGATTTTACCAACAGCTTGGCACACTGGCTCTACATCCTGCTGCACCCCAAGAGCCCAGACATAAGGAAGATGGCTGAAGCAATGATATAACGTGTTATCTGAGTTCTTTCCTCCAGGCCAAGGCTCTATTCAGTTCCAGGGGTCAGCTAAAGCAGCCCAGCTTTAACAAACTGTTTGGTCCTGTGTTCCATCAGAACAATTTCTGCTGCACAAACCTCAAGAATCAAGCATATATTGGAAATGTACTTACTCAGGCATTTTGGCTCTGGAGACCAGCCCCTTTCCGTACAAAAACTTCGATCCCAGGTATGTCCACTGTGGGTTGAATAATCCTCATGGCAGCGGTAATCAACACTCTGCCCAATTCGCCTTGGAAAGTGTCTGTATCTGTAGTTCTCATAATAGTCACTTAACATGCCATTTTCTATAACTGGGTAGTCACATGGCTTCGCTTGAAATAGAATTTAACAGCAACAGTATCAACACATGCATGATGAAAAGCTCAGCACACAATTAATTCAGATTCAGCTTTGTCATCTGAGTGTTTTCAGGAACCAACATAGCCAGGACTGCACACCCTGGCACACCCCTAAGGAGTGCAGGAACAATCACACTCTGCTTCTGGTGTCTTTGTCAGTACTCGTAGCTTTGTCATTTCTCCCAGCTCCATTGCAACCAACAGAAATCCAGGAAATATTCTCAGTGGACTCCAAAGGCTGATTCATGAGACCAAATATAAATATTTATTCCACAGTGAGATGACATGTCCTTGTAGAGGGTCTTGACTAAACTTACTATGCTGACCATGACAGGAGCCCAAACATCTGGCTCAGATGTGGAAACTGCACTCTTAAAATTGAGATAACTCCTGTTACCACTTCCATTTGTAACTTTTGGGACCCTGCACTGAAAGATCTTCCTAACTCTTACCATTTTTATTTTCAAAATTGTAGCACTTTGTTCTCTTGGTTCCTGAAAACTACTGACCCTTTTCAGGGAGAAGTCAAGGATAGAAGGAGATGCGCAGAAGCTTTCATTCAAGTTTATCCAGGTTCTTCCCAAAATGCTCTGACCCAGAGCCTACCTGCAGGGGCAGGACAGATCACCCACTGGACAGACCGTTCAATAATGAGTGGTCTCAGAATGATACCTGAATTTTAGAACCCATACTAATATAGAGAAACCATTAATACAGATATTAACAGAGCACTTTACAGAAATAGCTGAAATAATCTTATTGAAAGATTCGTTTACAGGACTGATTCATCAGGGTTTCTCTCACATTCTAAGTTACTTTCAGTGACCAAAGATCTAAGAGTGCTAGATTGTGAAACTAATTGCTAATTTCTTTTTTTTCTGTGATGTGCCTACTGGGCAAAACTATCATATAATATACAGAAAACAAAAAACCCAGGACTGTTTGTAATGCCACCTTACAACTCTGAGTAAAAATCTAAAACTGTGATAGTGAAAGATATCTTCTAATCACTACCTATAGTTTGGCTACTTTAACATTCACTATGTCCTCTTATCCTGACTGGGATGCTATTCCTTGGGTGGAGCACAAATGAACTGACTGTAGCACATTTTAAGATATTCACAAATACAGTAACAGATAATATCTGCATTAATAAACATAATGCAAATATAGATTAAACCATTGTTTTTATAGGTGATTTTTCTAAACCATCAAATTAAGTTTTACATCACAAAAACAAAATGAATAAGTGACTCCCATATCTAATGCTCCTTAAGTTTTGCTCTCAACCTCTTTCTGTCTCAGATACTTCTAACAACTGTACATTTTGTATCTTCATCCATGAGAGCTACTTACAGACACAAGCTGGATCAGGCACCCAGCCATTCCCGGTGCATTCAGCTGTGGTTTTGCCAGTCAGCGCTTTAAAATGATATCCATAATCACACTGTATTGTGATTGTATCACCTGCTCTGTAGCTGCCTGTTTGAGGTACAAATTTCCCATGAGGAACTCTTGGAGGAGAGCACGCAATTTCTAAATAAAAAGAGAAAAAAATGAAGAATACATTTGAATTTATTGCATAGGTTCTTCTTTTCATAGTATATTGACCATAACTGCATAAAATTGTTAAAAAGATGTGTCTTAGGGCAAAGAAAAGATTACATTCTTCTCCCACTCTTAGAAATGCATGGTTCTGTAAGAGTGACAGCTGTTACTGGTGTCATGTTAATTAGAAGATTAAATTGCAAAGAGAATGGTTGGAGGAAGAACTGGAGGAAATCAAACTGAATCCGACTGATTTTTTCCAGGTCATTCTGCCACTGGGCTATGCTGGGCTCATTTATGGACACTCCCAAAGTAGGGCAGTGTCACTGGCAGGTCCTAGATGGAGAAATACCTATACTTAACTAGGAACTGATAGTTCAAAGGCTGTGTGATTAAGATTTGAGTCTTGTACTGACATTGAAAGTCTTTCAACAACTGAAAAACGTCAAGAATCAGTTCTAAAAGCCTCATGATACCTTTATGCTCAGAGAAGCCAGGCCAGGCAAATGTTTTCTTTATAAAACAGAACCTATCCTTTAGATTTTCTGTATTCTACTTCCAATTCAGAAAAACCAACAAACCCTCAGGGCTCAGAGGGGATGACTATAAGATAGCTATAAGTTGGTCCTGCTGTGAAGGTCGGTGAATCAGTTGTATGCATGTGCTGGTGAATCATCTAGGCTCAGTGCTAAGTCAAGCAGGGTGCAGAACCACTATTTGAGTGTGCTCCCAAGGGCCCAGTATTTGGTGTCTAGAAGAATGCTTTGTTTGGCACTTCTCACAAGCAGTATGTTCCTAAACAGTAGGCGATGCATATTAATTAGCATCATTACTAATCTTGAAGCAGAAAGGTAAAAGATTGAGTGGGCTCCAAGACTGACAAGTCTTTATTTCTAAAGGAATCTTTTTGGAAGAGGTCCCAGGAAGGTAGGTGGTACACAACATCCTACAATGCTGCCCTGTTGCCAACATTTTTTTCCAGTTTCAAGAGTTTGGCAATTTCTTGAAGACAATTCAAGGCATTAATAATTTCGCCCCCAATTTACATCAAACTGCTTCAGTTGGGACATAACGTATATATTCCTGTTTGCTGGATTTAGAGATTTAAATATAGTCTTTAAGTGCTGTAATTGAAATAAACTAAAGTAAAATCTATGAGTCAGAGGGCTGGTGTCAAACAGGACTAGCCTCTAAAATGTGCAAAATTTCAGGCCAGGCTAACCAATGCAATAAGGAGGTGGATTCCATCCTGATTCGGTGCATAGCGCATCTGATCTTTCACCATATTTGTATCCTTCGTTACAGGCAAACCGCAGTATTTCCAATTCCTTGTAAGACTGCTTTGGAGAATGTACATATCCATTATGAATTTCTGGCATATCACAGGTAATATCTGAAATAGAGAAAGACAAAAATCCATGTATTTTTGTTTATTTTTATTTGTTAAGAATAAATTCCTATTGTAATAAAATGTAGCTTTTTTTTATTGGATCTCAGGATCAATATATATGGCAGAAGACATTCCAAAATCAGAAACTAGGTTAGCTGAAATCTTTCCATTTTTCAGATAATTTAATTTCTTTGTAGTTTTCAGCAAACCTAGGGTGCTCTCATAGCCAGTAGATTATTAGTTAAATCATTATATCAAAAGGAAAAAGGAATTAAAGTATCTGAAAAACTGACACTGGAATGCTTAACTATCTGTAGAAAAACCATCAGCATTCTCAGCTCCTCGACAAACCAAATAAACCCACCATGATCTTACAGTTTCCTAAAACTGAGTTCACAAAACCAGAAAATATTCAAGGCTTTGCTTCCTGGGTCACAGAAAAGGGTTCTCTTAGATTTCTTTGCTGAATTTACTTTGTATTTATGATGAAATATAGCTCATTTGAACTGTTATTGTTTAATGAAATTCACTATATTCTGCAAATATTGCAAGCACATATGTTTAATCTCACTTTATGCTGTGGGACTATAAGTGGGGATTTCAAAGCAGCAAAATGCAGCACTGAAATTGTGAACAAATCATATATGTATCTGCCATCCTGAAATACATACTCTGCTCTTCTAAACACATATTTCTCGAACAGATAACATATAAATAATCTAAGAAACTTGATGGTCTGAGTATTTAAGTGTTTATTACCATAATGTTCCTGGGATTCATTCTTACATATCAACAAACCAACTCCATACAGTCTCTGTTCTCAAAGTGGGAGGAATAAGCCCATCTACCAGTACAAGCTGCAGGCACGGTTGAACGTCCCAATAGAAGAAACATACAGACATATTGGAGCACATCCAATGAAGGGACATGAAGATAATTAAGAAATTGGAAAAACTGACAGATTACAAGAGGTTTAAGAGATTCTAGAGAAAAGAAGGCTTGGTGGGGGGATAGGGAGATGTAAATTCCTGGTTCTGTAAAAAATAAACAAGAACTTTTAACTTATCAAAACACATCAGTGTAAAGAAAGAAACCTCCATCATGATTTTTTTTGGTATTCTATATACCCTAAGAATTAAAATCCTACTTGCTTATTAAATTTAGTTCACATAGATTCAAAATAGTTTCTAGTTATTTTGGTTAAATTAACACTGGAGTTTTGAATCTATGGTAGACATACTGAAGTTATTTTCAAAGACTGACTGCAGTCTGGCAAAACATACAGCTCGTAGCAAAAATGTGGAACAAACAGATGGTCTATTATGATTATATTAGCATCCAATATTATATTTCTCTTTCTTATCCTACCTCTTCTTTATATACGCAAAGGAGATTGTTTACAGACAACTATGCTTAACTGTTGTGAAATAAAGTGAAAGCTTTGTAGCTGCCTATGTGGTACCCAGTCCTTAGGAGTCTGTGAGATTAAAGCTTCTTAATTACACGTTGTAAATACTGTCCTTTTTACCTTGGCACTGAGGCACATCATTACTCCATTTTCCATTAGATGAGCAAATTATTTCTTTAGCTCCAACAAGCTTCTGTTTTGCATTACATTCAAAATTTACAACTTGGCCAAAAGCATATTCTTGGTCCACCTCAAATGTACCAGTCATAACTATTCTTCCATTTTCTGGTGCCTGTACAGGTAAACACTTGACCACTAGAAAAATAGGAAAGGGGGGGGGGGGGGGGGGAAAAGTGAACTT
>VXBX01002569.1:62318-100502 GCA_013400415.1 Scytalopus superciliaris
AAAAAAAAAAAAAGAAAGAAGATGAAGAAGAAAAAAAACAAACCATACTTACATCATACATAGGAATGTGAAAATGTGAAAGACATTTTTCCAGGAATTAGTAGTAAGTACAGGTCTTTCAAATATTCAGACATGCTCAGCATAGGTTTGATTAACAGCTTGCTTTTTTATTAGTATTTTCTATGATAACATACTGGATTATGTGTGTGTTCATTTGGGGAAAAAAAAAAAGCAAATCAACAAAAACCCCAAAACTCCAAATCAGCAGGTTTTCTTTCTTAAAAAGGCTAAGCTCCTCTTAATTTTAGTGATAATTTATGGCAACTTTTTATGCAATTTGTGGCATAAATATGTCCAAAGCTTCCACTAGATAATCCATCCATGACTGGAAATGAAATCTGATGGGGATTGTGCTGAGTAAAGAGGGATGATATAAAGCCACAGGAGTATTTTGGTCATTAGTGCATTTTGCTTGAAGTTCCCCATAGGAATTCTTTACCCTGGATGCCCAAAAGAATGACAGAGATAACCATCCCATCCCTCTCAATCATCCTCTTTTGATGTTATAATATGGATTGCAAAATAAACTGCATGGCTAAAACCTATCAATCCCCTTCAGGAGGCTTTCCTGGTCCCTGTTGATCAAGGCAATTTCATTTCTTAGGGGTTATCAACATCCTTGATTTTTTTCTGATGAAGTGTTTTTTGAGCAGGCCCTAAACCCACTCTAGTGGGATTCAGAGGAAATGGAAAACTCTTGATGAATTTTACTGTCTACTACGGCCTATCCTGAAAAGGGAACACGTTCCCTTAGGCAGCAGCAGAGTATCCCTTCTCTCTTCCCACCTTCTCCTTGCCGGTGGCAGTAGCTGCTCACTGGGTGGCAGTATTTGCTAAAACATGGTACTTAAAACTACACCAAATTTGTACAGGTCCGTGTGCACTGAGTAGTTACACAAATCTAAAAACGGAGACGGTGACTAAACAACAAATGCAAAAAAAGCTAGCAGCAACTTTCTTACTCGTGATTTGTATCAATCTCTATTTGAATAGCATCTGGGCTTAAATTTATATTATCAAACCAAATATTTTTATTCTGCTAGCAAAAATGTTGCGTGTTAAGACATGCAAGAAAAACCCTTCATGTTTCTAAAATTCCGGTGTTTCAAACTCAGTTATTACAGAAAAGAAGTATCTGCTGACTAACAATAATAAACTTCAATTTCTTCACTAATGATTTCTATATGAGATTGTGAGATACTTCTAAACTCTTAGCACAGTACACTTGAGATAATAAATAGCAGCTCTCATTTTAGTTGTGAATTACAGATTAAAAGAAAAGGCAGGGAAAACCAACATCCATATATACTCTTTAGGATGATATTTTAAAGATTGCAGAAATAAATAAGTTACAGGTAAAGGTACAATAGCAGTTTGGCATTGATGTCACTGGCAAGGAATGTGATCTGTCAGGTCAAATGTTTGTATGTATTTTGCATAAATACTTACTTCTGCATTCTATCACTGGGGGCTGCTGCTTCCACACTCCATCAATGCACTGAAACATAATTCGTCCAAGTTTTATATATCCAGGCCGACAACTGTATGTTACTTGAGTACCATGTGCATAGGGAGGTTTGTCCCATCTTTTAGTAGGCACTTCCTTAACCCTCCTAGGAGGAGGTTCTTCACAAGCTAAAAATTTTAAATAAAAATATTGGTGACTGAAGTACATTCTATAAACAGCAAAATAAGTTTACAATACAAAACGTAGCAAGAACATTTGTGATCAAACAAACATTTGTTTTCTACTTCACTAGTACAGGATAGGAAACTGCCAAGAATCCACATTTTGTGGGAATATGAATAGACCTTTAGAAAGATATGAAAATAGCCAAGTGCCAAGAAACAACACAGGACAGTGATGATTCATGAAACAGGTTTTAGTTACAAGGACTGAGACAAGATTAGTGCCCTGGTTCTAATCACAGACACCTTCTACCCTTCCATCTGCAGGAGCTGCTCCGTGCCTGTCCTTCCATTACCACAGAGAACAACTCTGCACTCTGCAGAGTTTACTTTCCAATTGTTTGCTTCTCCAGCCACCACCATCTTCACTGACATTAATTTTATGTGTCATTTGATCAAATTTTGTCAAATCTCTCAACTTTACATTGTCTAAACTTTCTCCTCAGGCTCACATCACCTCATGTTCCAAAACTTATTTCCTCTTGTCCATGAGATTATGAACTACAACAAATGAGCCTGAATTAATTTTATTAAGAAGTTCTTCAACAGCCTGAGAATAAGAAGTCAGACTAAAGCAGAAAGAAAGAAATGTTGGGAAGCTGTTAAAGAAAGACTAAATGATTTGGTTAAGATACAATTTTGTCATTGTTTATAATAACTAATTACGGTGACTAATTTTCAGTGCCTGGGTGACTGAAATGTACTCATTTTGAAGGCTGAAGCTTTACCCAGAGTAACGGAGTCTGAACAGTCTAACTAACTAGACACAATGAAGTTCTGTCTTATGTTGGAACATGAAAGGTAAGAATTCATCAAGAAGAAACAAAACAATCCCTGAGAAATAAAGCCTTGGAAAAGAAATTAAATCTCTGTTCAGAAAATAAATGGGAGAAGAAATATCCACCAGGGAAGGAAATTCCTTAGTGAGTACATTAATTACTCAGCAGAGACCTGGCACAGAAGTCCTTTCACAAGGCCACAGGTTTGAGAAAGCAGCAGTACTCTCACTGAAGCTTTCCTATAGGTTGTCCAGGTGCTGCCTGAGAAAAGGACTACAGGAAAAATATTTAGGATCATTCCTCATGTAAGGGATATGGAGTTACAGCTTACTGAACTACACTGCAGAGATCACAACCACAAATTAGGTAACTTGGATTTCTAACACAAAGTGAGCAGGATGAACATCAAAATGTGCAAAGTGAATTTTATTAGAGTTGTACAAAGTGCTCACTGTATTTCAGTCAGGGGAGTACCTACCAAATTGGAGGCATAATTCCACAAAATTGTTTAAAAATGAGGAATTGTTACAACTAAAAAAAAAAAAAAAAAAAAACACCAGGTATTTTTAAGTGTTCTGTATGGCATTTTGACAATAAACAGAAAATAATGTTAACTGTGAGAGCTAATAACTTTAGTTTGGCTATTTTAAGTAGCCAGAACAATTAGACAATCTTTGAGAATACTGCTGAGGTGGGAAAGGAACAGCGTGCTCACACATTTGTTTTTTCCAATTACTTTAATAAGTATGCTCCTTCCTATGAATAATTACATCTGAATAAAAACGATTGCTTCTATGCACTAGAGGGTACTAACCTACTATAAAAAAGGTAGCAGCAACTTAGACTATCCTTTGCAAGATTAAGACACATTTACTTTCTAACATTGTTGCAAAATGCAGGAAGAATCAAATTGAACAGGAATTCTCTAGCTAAGTTTACCCAATAAAGTTCTTTGTAATGATGAGAAAAGGAATTTTTCTAATTCTGCATATTTTTCATTAGATCTCATTTGAATTAGCACTTTCAGTTTGAAAGCTGAGAAGAACAGATCCAGGATCTAAAACACATTATTGAGTGCAGGGATAGTTCCTCTACTCTGTTCCTCCTTTACTTATGAGTTGCACCATATTGTTATTCTCTATTGTGCAGAATGGGGCCTCTTAGCATCTCTTTGTTTACATTAAAAAAACCAAACAAAAAACAAACAAAAAAAACCAACATGAAAAATAATCCTAGTTTCTTCTAAGTAATGCTTAGTAATGTTTCCCTCTGGGCTTTATATCAGTTCTTTCCCACTCCTGCTCTGATATTGATGGTATGCGTTACCATCAAGTGTCAGAGTACAAATATATATACATATTTCTGAGTACAGCTAATTATTTTTTTTAAATGCCATTTTTCAGTAGCTTGAGATGAAGAAATTTATTGACAGGATGGACTTCAAAACTGTAGGAATTACATCATGCACTTACCATATACTGGAAGGGTTTTATTTCTATATTCAAAAGCATACATTAAATGCATACCTTCGAATCCTGTAGTGAAAAGACTAGGAGATCTGGAGTAACTCATTCAGCATTTACATGTGATTTGACCTCAGTTAGAAATAGCTCAAGCTGCTTCCTTGCCATCATTAGCAACTTACACAAAGTCAAGCACAAACATAAAATCCAAGAAGTGTTTTTCAGTCCTTGTGCAAAACCCCAGTTCTCAGAACAACTCACACAGCCTTTCAATATGAAACTTGAACCAAGAATCCTGCATGACCCATGGTAATAGTTGTCCTGGATAAATCAAATTTCGCTACATTCAGATTCCTTTGCAATTTCCCTGAACTAAAGAAAGCACTGTGAAAACATAGTGCAAATTCAGGCAAACTTTCAGTTCAAATTCCAGGACTTTTCTGGACTTCTTTGCAAACAAATTACACTTTAATAGTTGCTTTGAGGCAGTATTTATTATAAGGATATTTAATTAAGGTAAGACATTTCTTTAATTTCCTAATTTTTTCAATTTTTCAAAGTAAAATCCATTTGGATTGTTTTCATTAATAAGATCTTCATAATCTTCACCCAAAATTAAAAACAACCTGAGTCAAGCAAAGACACACTAGATCAAAACCACACAGCACCCTTTCCTCAACAGTCTGTGCAACAAAACCCAGACAGAAAGTTAAAAAAAGAAAAATTGCTAAGGATAGATTAAACAATATAAACACAAATGAAGAAAAATAAATTGAATAGAGAAACCGAAAACATCAGAGGCTTGTGAAAAGATACACAGAATTCTAGCTACCTCTTTGAACATGTATGAAAACATAGTTGTATACATTTATCTCATTCCATAGACTAAAACCATTCTGTCAGTCAAGACATATTTTATAAGCTTTTATAAACTTATTTTTATAAGCCTTTCTCAGATCACCTCACAGATTATTCCAGGCAGAAATAAATGCACATTTATGGAATATTTTCTATTTCAGTCTACCAATTGTTTACCAGTTTTAGATGTTGTAATAATTAACACACATAACTAATAAAAAATTAGTTGCCTGACTCTAGTTTATAGTGGTACTAACCATTAAAAAATTGCACATCAGATCAATAACAGCAGTAGTTATGCAAACAAATAGGTGAAATAATACCTATGACAAGATACTAAATACTAAAGGTACTAAATACTACTACAAAAAAAATTAAATCAATTACTGTTGTCAGAAATTCATTAAAAAAGGCTTCAATGCCATTACATATAGTTTTAATTACCATCTTCACATACTCTTTAAGAAAGAGGTTTGATTGTTTTTTTCACATTAAAGCTTACCTCTTTCTGCAGCACAAAACATCCAACATAAGAGCAGAGTTGCATAGCCCAGGAACGACATTCTAGAGATTCACAAACTCATCCAAACACTATTTTTGATTACTTTATGTTATTTCCACTCCTATTTTACTCACTAACTGCTCCAGGGACTGACCTTGCAAGGCATTTATACTCTGATTTCAGCAGTCACTTCCCCTAAATCTCTTGCAACACAGAACTGTGTTTTTTTTTTTTTTTCTCTCCCCTCTCTAAACCTTGCTAAATGAATAAATAAATAAAAACCCTGGCAATTTAGGTTGACACATTCCTTTCCTGTGATTTGCTTGTTTTTACATCTTATTTCTTTTGCTTTTATTTTTTTCCCTTCAGATTTATCCCCTACATACACATCTAACTTTTTTTTTTGGTATCTAAAACTAGTTAAATACATTATTTAGTGATTCTTTGTGTGTTGTATGTTTAGTTATAAAACAAATTCACATTAAATGTGTGTAAAACGAACTTTTCTACACATATAATTCAAGATCTATGTTGAAAAAAATCAAAATAAAAAGCAGACAAAAGTACAAAGTGACTTACTGTTCACTCATCAGTTCTTATATAAGATAACCAACTGCCCAGAGCAAAGGAAATGTACTTGATCAAACTCGTGATTAAATAAACCTAGGTGATGTTGAAGTTGCTCAGTGAGAAATGATAAGGCGGAGATGATGTGATTAAATTGTAAGCTAGATAATGAACTTTCCAAAGAGAAATATAAAGATTATGCAAAAAGAACTGCATGGCAAACTGGGCTAACAGAGGAACTTCTCCTGGATTCATGTAAGCAACAGTCTTATCAATATTTTCAAGAAATATCTTGGTTTTATAATCCACTCCATTGGAAATACAGATCACAGTAAGAATTTTTTGAGGCTGAGAATTAGGGAATAAAAATGTAATAGTACAAAGTGCTCACAGTAGATGGACATAAAACAGCTGCAGACCAGATACCTCATAGTGGTGATGTTTGAATGGCATGGAGTATACACAGACTGATCTTGTATGCACTCCCAAAAAACACATAACTTATCCTTAATACTACTGGCTTAATTAGTGTACTGCTATAGGACAAAAGTAGTGTGTCTACAGAACAGATCTCAAATCAAACCTGAATTCCAAAGCATTGAAAGCAGCTAAAACTTCTCTTCTGAAAACACAGCTGGAATTATTTTTTTTAACCTGGGCTGTGTTTTCAGTCACCAATTCTAAGACATGGTCTTAGTGAAAATTGGTGTTCAGCTGTTTCACCCACAAGAACTCTTCAGAGAGCACAGTATCTCTTCCTTTCCCTCCCACTTTCCTAGACAAGTGACTCATGTGGAGAATGAACTCTCACTCTGCTCCATGACCCTGTGATGATCGATCTGCATCCATTTTGCAGCTACTGGGGTATACCTGACCACTGAAAAGATTTTTTGCACTTGTCAAACTTGAAAGAAGCAGCCTCTCACAGAACTTCACTGCCCAAATCTATAGTACCTTTTTTATTATGGCACAGAACCCTGTGCTGCTGCAGACAGATGTGCTCTAACAGCACTAGGACAGTCCCACTTGTCCCTCTGCACCAATCTTACACATTACCATAGGTGCCTGTATTTACGTGCTTCTGTACCTGTGGGCATCTGGGTGCAGCACCTTGCAGTCGTGAGGAAGTTAGGATGGTTCAACCTTCCCTGTCACAGCAGCACTACTAACTGCTTCTCAAAGGTATCAGTGGCACTGCTGCTTTCCAATTCCTTAACTGCTGTGGGAAGCTCAGCACTGGAAAAACATTGAGACAGAGGGTAAAAAGGCTTGGATTCCAACCCAGAGATGGTGGCTCAAACCAGTCAGCTGTAAAAATCCATGCTGCAGGCATGGGGTCTATTTCTGCAATTTTATAGGTTGTATCTTCTGATGTCATGAAGCTCTAACTGCTTCAGGTCTTGTCAAACTGCTTTTGGGTTATTAAACCACTGGCCAAACAATTATGGGCTTGAAACACAGTCAAATATAACTTCAGCTACAGCTGAACCAAAACTGAATTGAAATAGTACCATAATAGTACCATTCCTGACAGCTCTCTGGAAATATAGGAAATGCTAAAACTCCTTAAGCTGAAGATAACATCAGCACACAAAACCAGACAGATATAAAACTCCTATGAATAAATTTAACTGAAAATTAGAAGACTCACTTAACCTAGTGAAGCTTTGAAGCAATATTTTTATAGATGTAATATAGGCCTATGCAAAGAAACCATCTTCAATCACAAAGCAAGAGACCAGGCACAGCCCCTTCCCAGTCTTGTGTTTGATCTTTTGATTAACTCACCCTAACCAAATGGAAATCAAATCAGGAACTTAAATTTTCTTTCCATCCCCACCTCTTCCATGGGCTGCCAATTAAAAACTAATGTATTTAATTGTGTCTGACTTTGTTTAGTCACCTCCAGCCCCTAAAACAGAGTGCATAGGCAAACGGTGCCTCAGGAACTCTAAGGCAGGCAGAAGAAAAACCGTCTCTAGGGTACCATTATCCTAAGAAAGGCAGAAACATCTAAGTAGTTATGCAGCCAAAGACAGCAGGATTTTATCTAAGGAAACAAAGCCATTTCTTTAAGAAGCGGTGTGAGCATACTCAAATATTACTGGGACACAGACAGACAGCCAAAATACCACCACATATTCCCTTTATGAGCAAAACTGCATGTCAAGATATAAGATCATAGGAAAGTACAGGTTGGAAGGGACCTCAGGAAGTTATCTTGTCCAAAACTTCTGCACAAAGTAGCATCAGTATGAGGTCAGAATAAATTACTCAAGTTTTCATTCATTCCTTGTTCAATGTAGAGGCTTAACATCAAAATTCAGAGTGCTTATCTACCTGAACAACTTTGGGAATAGTGTTTGGAAGCCATTTTGTGTTAGGAAGACAGATTTGAGGAAGCCAGTGTATTCCACAGGGAACTAACGATGACTAGTAATAGGAGCTTAATTAGACACCACTGAAATAACATCTCTGACCAGTGTAATTTTCAGCATGTTCTAACAGCATGCTTCCTGTCCCATTTGAGTTTAACGATATCATTAGAGACTGCAGAATTCCAGAATCAATCATTGCTTAGCCCAAAAATCTTCAGGAAAATGTCCTATCTCACTGTATTAATAGTGAGATTATCTTTTCATTGTCAACACTTGTCTCTTTTCCCACTGGCACACAACTTCTGTAACTCATAATTGCATTTCACATCATGTGATACTTACAGTCACAATCTAAAGGTGTGACAGGGAAAAACTGCACAGTTTACTTAGTTTAAACCAAATCACAATCAAACTGGTTTGCTGATTTATTAATAGAACATATTTAACTGGCAATCAGTGGACTATACATTCACATTCAATATCAGCAATAAAACAGATAAGGCACTGTCAACAGACAAAATGCTAACACCTAACAAATTTCTAAAGAACCTTTCTTCACTAATCCCCCAAGTTTATAATCATGCACACAAAGTTGTGTACCACCCACACACAGTTATACACACAGTTTACCTCTCACACACACCTCTTGTAGGAGATATGGGTTCTTAATGTGTACCTGTGCTGTACCTTCCAACCTGCTAATGCACACAGCAGGGAGGAAGTACCACACAAGGCACCATCCACAGGTGTGAGTGCCTTCCTGTTGGCACTGCACGGTCACTGCTCGAGCTGGATGAAGGCAGCTGGCAGGGACAGACAAGGAGGATTCTCTGCCCGGTATAGACAGAGGTTTTGAAGCCAAGAGATGAACATACAACAAACAGTGTCAAACCCACCTCCTCTGGTTTTGACTGCTGGCCCTGTTCCCACTGTCCTCCCTCCTCTTACAAAGTTTCATTTGTCCCATACATTTCTTTCCAAATCGGCCCTTTGCTTATTTCAGAACTCACTGTGTAACTCCCTGGTTACTGTTTAATCGAGATGATGATTGTCATCCCCCTTTTTAGGATCAGCTGTGGCATAGGCACTCTCAGACAGTTTTGGAGGATTGAACTCGCATTCCTGTCTTAACAGCTGTTGCTGCCCAAGCCATTTTATCAAGGGTGGGCCATGAGGATCATGGCAAGGATGGGCACCTTTGCAAACAGAAGGAAAAAAAAAAAAGGCAATTTGAGTATTCCTTCTTCTAAGGTAAATTAGGTAACAGCATGCATTCAGGCAGGGCTTTGCCTGAAGACATATTGTGTCCAATTCTAGAAGTATTTGTAAACTCACTTCTGATTATCTGTGTTTGAGTACCATCTCAGTCTCCTGTGTTGGTGCTCTGTACTCAAAAGTGAAGTGAAAATGACTTGAAAAGGTGTTCTCCTATATAAAAGCAGCTGCCAGTATCTCTAGTTTTAAATTAAGTCCTCCTACTTACAGCCAAGTGGAGATTTACTGGAAGGCAAATCAGAGGTTATCACCACTTCCCACCAGGTCACTCTCTCCTGACGCAGTGCTGCTATTCCTCTTTTTCTTACAGTTCCTTTCCAGGTCACCACAGATGTCAGAGGACTGTGCAGCACCAGGATTATAGGTGGCCCTGAAAGTGTATGTTGTTCCTTTTTAGATGCGTGCTGTGATGGCTTAGTATATAAGAATAAAAGGATTGGGTCATATTGTGTGCCCTGTGTCTGAACAGCTTTATAAAGATCATGTTTGCAGTACAGTCATGCTCACTAGGCTATGGAAAACACCCTCTACCTACCAAGATTTCAATTCAGTTAGATACATAGTGAAAAAACCAAACCCACATCTCTCTTTTTTGTTTGGGGTTTTGTTTTTCTTTGTTTGTTTGGGGTTTTCCCCCCCCCCCCCCTATGTTTTCAGAGGAATTATCAAATTTGAAATCCCTCACATTTCTCCTTCTGCCCTACATTTGCAGCTTTACAGTGACCTTAAAACTCCATTCTCACTTTGGGCTATTTCAGTCTTACTGTTTCTGAATCACTATCAAACCTTACATGCCAGCAGAACATTCTGCTGCTGCACAGCCATTTAAAAAAGTAGGCATCAAGTAGAAAGATAGGAAGACTCTAAGAACATTTTTTCCCTTCAAGTTTAAATAATTTCAAACATTGCAACATTGTACTCTGGAAGGTATATCAGACTGTAAATTAGGGAGATATGCAAAGTACACAATAAAAAGTAAATATGATCAATACAGATTTAAAGGTATGTAAGAGTAGTAAGATTTACTTAGAAATAAATAGTTCTTTTAGAAAAAAACCCCAACCAAACATGGAGCAGTTTGAAGCTTGACCTGCTGCTCGTTGAAAATTATCATTAAAAATTTTTGAAAAGTTTCATCATGTGTTAGTAGTATTCCCCCAAGGGCTGTACTTTCTTAAAGGTCAGTTAAAATTACAACCAACTATTCCTGTTACTAGTCCAGCACACAACCAAGCTATGTAGCAAAGAGGTGACTTAAGCATTCCTTTCTGCAGAAATACTGCAAAAACTTACTGGATAGCACAGATATTGTTTATACTATGGTAGTACTCAGACCCCATCCCCAGATTGTACTCTAAGATTCAGAATGAACCAAAAATGGCCCTTATCCCTAACAGTGAAGAATCCAGTAAGAAGTAACAAACATATATTTAAACTAACAAACAAAAAAAAACCCAAAACCCAATAAGCTCATGCTAACCTACCTCTCTAAGCAGGTTCTTTTTGAGAAAAGGACGTAAAAGAGAAGAGGGGGGTTGCAGTGACAATTCCTTTGCAGCAAGGGAGAAGTAAGAAAATGATGGTGCTTTCAAATTATAATGGGTACGGACAGAGGATATTAGGGAAAGATGCAAGACAAGTAATCATCTGAATAGGAAATGACACAAAAGAATAAGGCAAAATCCAGGGAGTTGTTCAAATTGAAATGGAAATAAATAGTTCATCTTTGATCTAACAGATTTGGTGTTACAGTCACAAACATAGAGAAGGTAAAAAATGGCCGTCCTTGTCCAACAGTAAAATGATGGATCTAAGATTATGTTAAGGTAGACCTACATCTAAGGTATGTGAGATTATATTACGTAAATGCACAAGAACTAGATACTGTAGATGTAAGGATCTAAAAGTACAGTCTCTTTCCATCAACCTCAATAACCACAAGTACTGCGTAAAGGTAAAACAGAAGGCTGTATGACTTAAAGGTCATTTTGCCCTCTTCCAATTCAGTACTCACTCAGGCATCCTGGCCTAGGTCTATTACAAAGTATTATCAGTGCACAGTGGTGATATATGTGCTTTGTAGACATATATTTTAAAAAGTTGAAATTGCAGTCAATGAGCTTAAAACCATTAAGATATCAGCTTTAGTCTTTAGTGCTATAATCCACACCACTAAATAACAGTTCTGTACCATGGTAGGTAGAGAGGGAGAGTCCTCAAAATACACCTCTCACCAGTTTTTGCTCTTAGTTTGGTTGAGCGTCTCAGAGCCAGTCAGAGTGCAGGATGCTGTGACTCTCAGTATAACATGCCTGATTTTGGTCCAGTAAGGTATCTATAGCCTGTACTCCCAGATTTGAGACTGCTTTTGCAGTTGATAGTCTGAAAGCCAGAGGGAAAAAAACCACGATAATAACAAACTTCCTAAAAAAAATAAAATAAAAAAAAAAAAACCTAACCTGATAATCCTATTTAATTATTACAGTAGATTGCATAAGGTTTAGAAGGATAGAACACACTAAGTTAAGAACAGTATTAATAACCTATGTGCACCTCCATATACATTGAAAGCGTTCAAAAATTCCAGAAGTCATTTGCATTGCACCAACCCGTTTTATCTATACACCATCAAAAATATAAGTAACCTAGAAGAAAAACTAAACAGTGTTTTTCATTCTTTCTGTACCTCAGTATGACCAAAGACTTTTATCCAATTAGTAGCAATAAACTCAGTTACACAGTTCTTAACCTCCCCTCTCTCTTCCAGGCTTCAAATTCCAAATTCAAATATTTTGAGTTACTTACCTATACACAAGTGGGTTTTAAAACCAGAAAAAAAAAAATAAAAAGGTTGCTTAAAATCTATTTTCAGTTTCCCAGTGAGGGTCACAGATGCTTTTAACATTTCTCAGGGCCAGAATCACCCCAAAAGCACAAACCTACATTTGTTCCTTGAAAGATCTGAGCTGTGGCTCACAGCTTTTCTTTACCACAAACAAGGAACACCTGGTTTGACTGCAGTGACCCAGTATAATAGTTCATACACAGCACCTGTCTCCAAGCAGATGACTCAGTGTCTCCTCAGCTTGAAGACGTAAGTTTCCCAAGTGTTTTGAGTTACTAATCAAAGTATTAGATTTAGCTAACTAAAATCCCACTTCTGTCCAATTTTATATATTTGGAATTTTTCAGAGTGAACAGGCATCATACTGTCAGACATGTAAAAACACAGCTCATTTTACATTGCAAAGAGTTTATATTATTTAGAAGCACAAAATTAAGCTTCTGTATAAACTGCACAACTATAGTCTTAGTAATGAGTTTGTTTCCTATTAGCTCTGCTCAACTGTTCACCAGGTTGCTCAATTACCAGTCAGCTACTACCAGTTTAAAGTGCATTTCCAGGGTAGAAAAAATGCTCCTCAAGTATGAAAGCACATGTTAAATTAATCAATTCAGGTGGAAAACTTAATGAGGCTGCTAGAAGATGCAGTAGAAACACCATTAATTTCCCAACCAATCTATGATTCGTGGACTTCAGAAAAGGACTGCAGTTAGCCTAATGACTTTACTTGTATAACAAAGCATTATAATATACAGGCTTCCCCCTACCTCAAATTTTGGCAGGTGAAAAAATATCCAGGCAGAGAGAGGAAACTGTTTTCTTCCAGGAGACAGTCTATTCAATTGGAGAAGCAGCTGAGAAAGAAAGGAAAAATGGGCAGCACGTGACAAATATTCTAAAGAAGAAAAATCCTGGACTTTTTTCTTTTTGTTAGACTTCTAGAGAGCTCTGACGTCAGAACGCAGCATAGTAAAACTGGCAAGAATGTGGCAGCAGGATAATTCACTATTTTATTTATTTCCCATATCAGCCAAAGCAAAGAGCAAGTTACCTTTGAACTCTTGCCACATATGTGCATCTGTTTTGCTTCATCTAACAAGCCCTTCTGAGAAGCACATTGTAAATGCTAAATGCAGCAAGCTGTGAAAAAGGGTAAGCACCATACTCCAGTGATTCCCAGAGTTTTACAGGACCTGGGATACTACCTTGCAGCTTTCTACAGAAACAGCAACCACAGAAGCTATGCTTAAGAGCTCTGTGCTAAAGAAGCAAGGGAAGATTCGTTGACTATAACAACAGCAGAGATAATCCAAGTTCTGAATTGGACTACCTGTTGGTTACCTGCAGAAATCTTTGCATCACAGCATGAAGCTCAGAGCTGGATTCTCAGCTGGGCACATTATTGTGTGATACACTTCAGGCTGCCATACTTAAGCTGATACTGTTTGTGCCACACCAGCTTTTAACTAGTTTACCTTCTACACAGAAATCCAGCTGAATGGAAAATAGAAGATTCACTTTTCAATATACCTAATGAATCCATGCATGCCCCTTATTAAATATGTGGTGTTCAAATCACATTCAGAAAATAAATTCTTGTTTATCACTAGGCCTCTGATCCAGCAAAATCTAAATCTGAATCTAAAATCTGCACCAGTGTGAAGACTCCGCACGACTTAATTCTAGGAAAGGAATGCTATAACTGAATAGTTTAGGTGAAGACCTAATCTGGGAAAGCAAATCAGGATACGCTGCAAAAAATGTAGCAATGTTTACTAGAACTGGGGCATTAGATGATTACTATGATAGTTAGTCTAGATTACAGTAGACCTTTAAGGCTAAATCTGAAAACATTATTCACTATTAGTGATAGTGAATTCAATTAAGTCACACTGGTATTATGTGTTTCATAAGTCATGTATGGAATTACAATACTTTCTAGAGTGTCTCCTACTTTTAAGCATTGCCTACAAATCTCAATCATGGGAATAATTCAACTTTCCTGTACTTTCACAGAGGGCCTGTGCTATTTGCTATGCACAACACCCCCCCAGTTGCCTAAATGCAGAAATTGGCCAAATGCATAACTGGCTGCACCTGGGATTTTGGAAGAGCTGGCACTAACCAGGTGTGCCTGATTAACGGGGCTCGCGAGACGGGGCCGTGACAAGACCCAGCTGTGCCCCGATGACCCACCCTCACTAACACGGGGGGCTGCGCACACGGTACCTGCGGCTCCCCAAGGTAAAACGCCCTATTTTTTTCAACTCTCGGGGCCTATATAGAGGTGCCCGTGAGGCAGCCCCAGGTGGCAGAGGAGGAGGGGGAAGGCTGTTTGTGGGGCGAGGCGGCTCCCCCAGCCAAGTACCGCTCCGCACGGTCCCGCTCGCCTGGCGGTGGCACAGCCCTTTGTTGTCGCCGCGGCGGCGCGCTCGCTGGCTGGGTGGGCGACAGGGTGGGCGGTCGCGCCGCTGCCGAGGCCACCGCCCGCGTCCCCCCGGGGCGGGACTTGGCTCCCGGGGGCCGTAAGGCTCCCCCCGAGCCGGCGGGGACAGCCCTCCCGCCGCCTTTGTGCGCGTTCGCCGCGGGGACCGCCCGCGCCGCTCCCACCGCCCGCTTGGGCGGGTGCCCGCCGCTCTCCGGGCACCGGGGGCTCACCCCCATCCCTCCCCGGACAGGATGGTGGACCTGGACAGCGAGGTGCCCCCGCTGCCCCCGCGGTACCGCTTTCGGGACTTGCTGCTGGGCGACCAGGGCTGGCAGAGCGACGACAGGTAAGTGCGGCGTTCGAAGGGGTCGGGCAGCGCTCCGGGAGGGCACGGACCGGCCGCAGGAGCACGGCCCCGCTGGGAAACTTTCCCGGGAAAGGCGTGCGGGGGCCGCCGAGGGGCTGCGGTGCCGCGCCCCGCCCGCGGCCGGGGGCGAGTCGGGCCGGCGCCCCTCAATAGGGAGCGGGGTATCCCGCACCCTCCGGGGCATCCCCGCAGACGGGGAAGGGCTGAACCTTTCCCTGCCCTGCGGTACGGGAGGAGGGGGAGGAGGACAGGTACGATACTGTCTCCGCATGGTCACTTTCACTGAGGGGAAGTCCCAAACAAAACATGCTTTTCCCGTTTGTCGAGAGGCAAATTACAGGTGTTAGTGGATGTTTTGCCGTCCAATATCCATGCAGTATCTTTTCGTGCTGTAATCCTAGGCTTGGTTGCAACTACCGTTATTTTATTTCTTTATGAGTTATTTAAAGGATTGTCAGCATCTTTAACTGTAAACCACTTAAAAAAGGTATTTGTCTGAAATCAAATAGTGTATTGGAAAAAATCCAAACCCTTATATTAAAACAAGCAACCCAGGAGTGTGTGTTGAAATTCAAAGTGCTAAATGAACAGCATCTGTGAAGACCAACACCATCATGCCACTCTGACCACACAACCTCTTGTGTCAATAGACTATAACACGATTGCATCTTGCAAAGTTATGTGTCGTGTCCACTTTGTAGTAACAATTTATTGTGGTCAAATGACATAAAAGCGAAATATAACAACATATTAGATCGATTTTCATTCAATATACTTGCATTGTCAGAATATGTATTTAACAGGGCAGTTAGAAACTTTGTTTTTAATGCTGATCTGTGTAATTTAGATTTTAGCTCCTTTAAGAAAGATTGGTTCTTATTGATTGATAATCACAAGGTCGTGCAGATATGTAACTAATTATTACCTTTGTTTGGGAGAATATGCTATACATTGAACCAATTAAACAAATTATGTTTATTCAGAGAATTATGAAATGGTGAATGACATCTTAATGTAGTCATAAAAACTGATTGTGGTTGGTTGGAAATGACAGCATTTTAACTACATAATGGAGAGTTAAAGAGTATGTTTATCAAGGCAGGGGTTTACTGTTAAAAAAAAAAATTAAACTATGAGTATATTCTGTATTCATTACTTCTGATAACAGTATTCTTTGAAGTTGTAGAAAATCTAGATCTTGGCATCTTATACCTGTATTTTATTTTCTACTGGAATAGGAAAAAAACTCACCATCATTCTTATTTTAACAAGTTTATTTATGTGGAGTTATGAGGACTAAAATTAACAAAATATTCTTTGTATACCTTTTTGGACCACTCTGGTCTAAACACTTATCCTAGCTCTGCTTTAAACTTCTTTCAAGCACTTCCCTAATTCCAGTGGTTTGGCTTGAACTTTGTGAAGTTAGCTTTTATGAAAGGAGCATAATTTGGATTCAAATAGAAAATTGTGTATTAGCAACTGTACAACCCATAGCATCCATTTAACTATAGAAATGTCTATTTCAAGTCTATGTACACTTAAAATGAAAACAAATAATCCTTAAATATTGATAGCAGAATTACAGAATCTTACAGAGCATGGTTGCTGTTTGAAAATTGCAGCAAAGGACTGGTGGACAATGAATACTTACTTTTAATTATTTCATCAATATTCCAATGAACATTAAAAGTAAGATCTCTGACACATTTGATATATAAAAATGTAAATGCCTTTCTTTATGCATTGCCCTGTGCTGAGGCTGGGCACAGCTGACTGGCAGGAAGGCTATGCAGTGGTTTCCCTACAGTGCAAGCAAGACTGTGCTTCACAAGAGGCTGTGGTAGCAGCTCTGTCTCCTCTATCTCTGCAAGTTACCATAGCAGTCTTTTTTGATACTAGCTTTTCAGTGATTGAACAAGGTCCATTCTTAAAAAAAATCTCAAATATTTTCCTTTGTCCTTTACAATGGGGCCAGATTCTTACTTTTCTGAACTGGAAGGTATCATGTGTAATACTGAAATAATAATAATTCATTCCTATGTTGCTGGTATATTATGCTATCCATTATGGAAAAAGCATAGCTGTTCTCCATAGAGATATTGTCAAATGGAATATTTAGGTTATTTAGACATATTTTCAGGAAATACTGAATGAGAGACTGCAGACTTATTGGGATCCTGAGATCAGCTGCATATTAGTTTGAAATTATTACTATTACACAAATACATCTTTTCACTATATTTTCTTTTCTTTGCATCCTTAAGTAACTGGTTCATGTTTGGTTCTGGTGAAGTGCATCTTTATATTACACTCTAATTAGAATAGAATGCAAGGTATTGCCAAAGGTATTGCTTGTAACCCTTTCAGTTGAATGGACATCAAATGAAGGGAATATCTGATGAGTACCAAAGTACAGTTGAAGTAGTTATAGTATGGTTGCTCAATGGTCAAGACAGTTCATTTTAATTATGGATCTTTAGCTGAGAGGCTGGAAATAATTTTCTGCCTGTTTCCATTTCACTGCAACTTCTTCATTCCACTTGCTCTCAACTTTGGCAATCTGATTTATATTAAGAGTTTTCTATCTGTGTGGTCTGTTACCAGCTGAACTCTGTGTTGTCTTAGTTCCCATTCCCTTTTTGATCTTCCTAATTTGTTCATTCTTGAGGTCTCGCTCTTCTCCTTCCATTCTGCCCTTTCTGGAAAGATGCTTGTTTTTTCCTGACTGGGTAGCATATGGTCAGATGCTTGTTGATTCTTGAGAGTGGAGAAGAGATGGAATTATGCCACAAATCACCCAGAATTCTGTGTCACCAAATCACAGCATAGTTCACAATTTTTTGTTATATGGTAGTATTTAATAATAAATATGATTGGTGTTATATGACCTCTCCTCTTTTTGCTGAAAAATATATTTTGACATAATCATAGTTCAATTTTGAAACACTACTGGTTATGTTTCTTTAGGATGAGAGTGTGATCAGCTATTTCTTTTATAAAAGGCACATGTTCTAAAACGCTTAGCTGAGTGTAACAGGACTCTCATTCAGGAATTTTGTTCTTAGATCTGTATCTGTTTGGAGGTTTTTTTAACCATCATTTTTCTAGAGGACTTCTCCTATAGAGGAGCTTCACTAAGACTTCTTTTCTTTTTTTGGTATCTAGCTCATGGTCCAATTCTTACCTATATTTCTCCAATGCAGTAACATCCATCTCCCTGCTTTTGCATTTCTGTTCCTCCCCACCCCGAAAAGAATTCTGCTTTCCTAGCTTAGATTCAGAACGAGCCTTGCAGTTGGCTTCAGTAACAGATGGGTTCTGGGCTGTCATATTCCACAAACCGCCAAATTGGATTGTGTATTATTTTTCATAAGAGAAGTTGCTGTGTGCAGAAGAAGATGGTAAATCTTTGTCAAATGATTTAGTTCAGTGAGAAAGCTAATTTGAATATTTTATTGGCATTCTTGAATTTGCTGAGTGATTTCTTTTTTTTCTGAAAATAAAAGGATGTTAAACCCAGTTTTGATTTTTTAAAAGCCTAGATTTTCAAAAGACCTGGTTCCCTTCAAAAACTGTGGAAATAAAGCTTGATGCTTATATTGCACACATTTGTTATGGAAAACACTTCTATAGGAGGGTTTGTAAAAGATCAGCCCAGGCAGAGCTGTTGTGTGTGTCAAATTGGTTACATTCTGTGGCAAGTAGGGGAATGTACTGGATTTCTTCTGGACATATAAAATATCTCAGTCATTGGGCTGAGGGTAAAGAGAAGATTGAGTTATTGACTTTTTCACTAGTTTTGTAAATATTGCTAATATCCCTTTGTGAATTTTGTGGTTTTCTTTCATGACTGAAAGAATCTGGAAATGAAATAGACTGTTTTGGTTTGTTGGATATTCTGAGGTATTTCTTGACGGTCATAATGAAATTTGTCTTTTGGTTTGGCTGATGGGAAAGGAAGCAGAAATAAAGGGGGAGCTGAGTGATTAATAGAAGTGTTTCACCTGTTAATTCAGTCAGGTTTCAGTCATTTGTGATTGTAACAGTCAAGTTTGTAATGAAACATTTGGCAAATCTGCTGATCATCAATCCTTAGTCTTACCAGGTGTGTTGAAGAGCAACCCAAAATTAGGAAATATCCTTCCTGGTGAAGACGTCACATGTTGAAAGCCTGTAAACAATTTGCTTCGGAGGAGGGGAGAAAAGAGTATGTTAGGTTCCTATATAAGTTTTGGAAAGACACAATGATGAGGTTTTTACATCCGTATAGTTAATGTGTGTCAAAACAGCCAAACCAGAGGACACTAGAGGTGTAAAGGAAGTATTCCAAGTTAAAATAGAAAAGCATTTACATTCTGTCCATATCACTGCCTTTTTAGTAAGGTCTTTAGCATCTTGCAGAGTGCATTTACTTCACATTTATTAAATCATTTATGTACAGATGTTTAGTCCTGTCTTTAGAGGCTTCTAAAGATATAAAAACTGTGTTTGTTTTTGTGAATTCTAGCAAGCCAGGAATGTTTCCCACCATTGAAGCATGACTGCTTGTTCTAGTGAACTGTTCAAGTTTTTCTGTGTGCGCTCTGGCTATAGCCAGCAGCCAAAAATGTCTTGAACTGTGCAGTGCCTAAGAATGGTTTGGCAGCTTGGATGTCCAAGGAAACAATACAAGCAGATAAGTTGTGGGTACTCCACAACACATCCCCTCCCCCCCTTCAAAGCATCAGATTTCATATTTTTTTCTATATGCTGTTGCAAGACATGTTTACAGTTTCAGTCATGGAATGAAAATTTACATTTTCTAATTCTGTAATGTTTTTTCTATTCTGTATATATATGTATATATGTAGCAAGAACATTGACTGGTACTGGAAATACATTTAAAATACTGTGCGTTGAAATGAAAATTTGAGTAATTTTGCTACAGTATATACTTTAATTATAAAACTATAGAGCTAAATTTTACCTTTGTGCAAGAACTGTTCTTACACTGAGTACTTATAGGATTAAATTGAAATCAGCTTTCCATTCTGGTGTGCTTACTGCATAAATGAACATTACCACCTATGTGGAAAGGAAAGATTCAGATAATACAGAACACCTCCACACATCACTTGGACAATTGTACACTGCTGGCTGTCATGCTGACTGGTGACTCTCAAGGAACAACTCCCTACTGCAATTCTCAGAAGGCACTTTAACAGTCATTTGTCACAGTGTGAATTAGTGAGTAAAGCCCTCCCTTTGCCCTTCCTTTTGGAAATCACCTGAGATTGTTAAACTAAAAGGGGATAAAAAGCCCACACATTTCTGATTCAAGTGATTTAAAATAACTGAGTCTGGATTCAACTTGTATAAAAATTCTATTATAATTTCCTCAAAAGAAAATTCTATTATGGTTTTTTCAAAACAATCCTCCTCTTTCCCTAAAAAAAAAAAAAAAAACTTAGTCAATTTGCCCTCTTCATTTTAGAAAATGTACTATCTTTTATGAGCTGTTTCATTTAACAGAGGCCAGAAATAACTGGACTTGAGCAGATATTGTCAAATTTGTCTTGATTTGTCCTTGTAAGTAAATTTTCAAAATACATAGTGATTTAGGAGCCTAAATTTTATTTTAAAAGCTTGATATTTTTTTTTTTTTTTTGGAATTGCTCAAGATCTTAACAGTCTAATTCACTAAGAGAACAAGTGTTTTCAGATCTGCAGTGAGACTCTGCACAATGGTAGTTGAAGTTGAAAAGTCTGAGTTGCCCTAAACCCTGAAAAGAGTTGCTGCATGTACAGGCCAAGCCCTTTCTTGCTCCTTAAAAAAATGATTAAAGAAAAATACTGATGTTTGTAAAACTACTGCATCTGGCACACCACGAGGCCAGAGTTTACACTCTTGTGGCAGGTTTAGGTACCATCCCACATAAGTAAACTGTTAATATATTTCCATACTCACCTGCCTTCTAAATTTATCTTAAGATTGGGTCCCTCTTATAGATAAGAGAGGGAATCAATTCACTTGTGTGGAAGGAAGGGGAAGTAATGCTTCATAGAGGGCAGTTCCATCAGTCTCATGCGAATTTCTGTTTTACCATCGTTCTTGCAGCAACAATAGAGGCAAAAAGGCATTGTTTGTATATTCTACTTAAAGCAGCACACACTGTAGAAGTGTGAAAGGACATGAAACAAGAAGAGTAACATTTCAGTGCTGGTGTAACTGGATCTGTCCAAGGCAGACTTTACTCCAGCAAAATCATGTAAGGTAGAAAGAGTTTAAGTACCTCATCTTAAAAACCTCTCAGAGATCAAGTAGTCTTCCTCCTCTGGGACATGATGCATAATTTGTGAACATGCTTGGGACTTCAATCATTACTTAGTTATACTCTTATTGCTAAAGCTCTTATTTTTCCATCTACAACTTGACACATAGTACTTTACATCTGGCAGACAGTATAATACCCCATGGGGAACTGAAGCAGTTCTTTCCCAAATGGCTTCTCTTTTTTTTTTTTTCCTATTTTTTATTATTCTTCTCTCACAGCCAGTGATTATTACTATTTTTTTTATAATAGTAAGCTCTGTGCTGCACTGTGTAGTATTCTCAAAATGACTCTTTGATAACAAATAGTAATATTGATTTATATCGTCTCCCTTTTATCCTGTAACAAAGAAATAGATCACTTGGAGCATCAGAAATGTCTGCACTTTCTTTTGTGAAAAGGGTAGAGTTGTAAAATAAATCTGCCAAGCATTCCAGCACTATACATTCTGTTTCTAGACTTGACAATTAAAGGTGCTCTTTAGTACAGAATCCTGGTACTTGCAGTATGCCCAAATGCTTATACTAATCCACTAAATGCTTTAAAAGTGGATTCTTCATATTTATTTTTTTTCCAAGTAAATGAGCAACTTAGGTCCTTCCTGGAGGTCTCCACTCCATGGTCCCATGATCTGTGTCTTTGGAGAGAATGCCATTCAAAAGATGTAAATCCTCTGCAGCACAGATTTGGTACAGAATGCCTTAAAACAGCTGTTAAAGATTTCAGCCTCCCCCATGCAATCATCTGCTAATTATGTTAGCAGTCAACTTCCTGGTGGGAAGTAGCAATAAAACAGAAACAGTCATTAGGAGACAAAACCCAGTGTTTATACTCACAGATAAAAACAGTGATATTATTATTTACTCAGATGTATCTCGAGGGACAAGTGCTGCCTCCACTTAAGGAGATACGTGTTGGGAAGTGCTGTACTTCTGTGGTGGAAATCAGGTTGCTAAATCTGACATACTTGTGCCTGCCTTGCCAAGTATCAAGCTATGGAAGATGCGGGAGGAAGGCATTAGGTTGAGATCAGTGCAAGTGATCTATGGAGTTAGCAAAAAGGGGAAGTTTTGCACACCTCTCTGCCCGGATCTTACAAGTCTCCTGCTACCTTTGGCCATAAATAATTGCATATCTAACAGGGAACATAAGGATCATATGCCTGGCAGGAACGATGACACAATTCAAGCAACAGACCTCGCTATGGATTAGCTCTGCCAGGAAAGTCCAGCCTTGTCTCCCAGATTCCAAACCTTGAGTTAAACACTTCTTTGGCTTTTGGCAAAGAAAAGAGTTTGCCTTTTAGCTTTTTATGATGTTAAAGTTAATAACATTTACTGTATTTGTAGCCTGAAGTTGCAGAGTACAGTACAGTGGTTGTTAAAATATTCAGTGAGGAGTAAATATTATGAATAGCCTCACACTTTTGTTGTTCTAATTAACCAAAATGTAGAGATTTTGTTTTTCTCACTTGGTTTTTCTCTTCCTCTGTGACTCGAGAAAACTGTGGCACAGACAAAACCACTGTTATCCACCCAAATCTGAAACAAATACAGATGGGGAAAAAAAAAAAACCCAACAAGCTGTATAGCAAATGGAAAACTGTGGTTATATTTGTTCCTTATGAATAACACCTGCTAATACACAACATTCCCTGACCCTGGAAGGAGATTTAGTCTCTCATCTTCACCCCAAATTCAAAAGAAACTAAGGGCACTAGTCACTTATCACTATTGCCCTGTAGTTCTCACCATTGAGCATAGACAGCTATAACAGGGGACTAAAGGCTAAGCTCTATATTTAGCTGAATGTACCCTTTTGAAAAGTGAGTAAGCTGTATTTTCACTGTGTACAACAATCTAGCATTTGATTGTTGTTCAAAGGGGTTTAATCAGTTAAATATATTTTGAAAAGGCATTTTTGTAGACGGCCAGTTTTTAATTACTATTTTATTCTCTCAATAGTAATTCAAAGAAGATAATACAAGCACAAAAAGTGGAACAAACTATTCTGTAATGTGCAAGTGTTGATTAGTCAAGACTATCAAAATATAAGCAGATTTTTAATGCACTTAAGAGTATCATAAAAATGAATCTCCAGAGTAGTTTCAGATACAATGTATCTCATTGACACCGAGGAATTAATTTACAAACTGTATTCAAAGTGACCCACATGATCATTTATTTTTGTACTGAGACTGACCGCAGATTGCATGAAAATTACAATTTAGCTAAAATGATACAACATTCAAAATGCACTGAATTAATTTTAAAGTCTTGATTAGATTTTACTTCCCATTTTTCCTATTTTTTGTCAGTTCACAGATCAGTCTGAGTCGAGAAAAACCCCAACAAAGTTAAATTTGTGCTGACATTATGAATCCATTTAATAAAATTAATTGTGGCAGTTACTATTTGTGACTAGCTGGTGATTTGGAAAGTTGGGATTTTTATCCCAGCATTCTGATGTCATGTTGGCAAAGCCTTGTGTGTGGTAGAAGAACAAGGCTGGGTACCAGAAATGTTTCAGAGTATGGAGGAAGTGTATCTGAGGGTATAGGAGAGGAGGCTTTCAGCAGCCTCTAAAAGGCAGCCTTCTGGAATATATGTTGAGGTAGTCTGAGACTGTTGTGGAAGACCTCAGGTTTAACTCTTAATTTCAGATAAAAATGAGCTGTTAGAAGATCACCCTTGCCAAAGTTAGGAGGTGAATGTCTTCTTCCAAGGCAGAGATGGAGGGGGTGTAGAGTCCTGTAGCAACCTCCTGCTGCTTGACTTTAGGCTAAGGTGAACTGGGCATTCAGAAATTTCTTTCCTTTCTAAGATGGCAGAGCCATTTTACAGTGATAGAAATGGCCATATGCGGAGAAGGAAGAGCTAGAAATACTGCTGTGCCTTCCTTTACTGCCCTAGATATTTGACAGTTGGTTATCAGGACTCTTGGCATTAACACAGACAGTGCACTCCATAAACACAGATCTTGCCTCATTGCATCCATATTTTCTACCTAAATCTGATCAGTGTTAAGATCTATACAAGACTTGAAAACAAGATGACAGAACAATACCTGTTCTAACCCACCTCACCAGTGCAATTAGGTAAAGAGATCTTTAATAACTTGACTCTCACAAAAGTCAGCAAACTCTGTAATTTCTGCATTCATTTGCGAAGTCATATCTAAGAGAGGAAAAGAGTGTTTACATTGACTAGACCAGTTTTCTGAAGGCACCTGCTAAATTATTTTCTAAATACACATGACGCCTTTTGAATGTTTGAAGTGACTATTCTGAAAAATTAAATACTGGGCAAACTATTCTACTAGCCATAAAACTGTTGGGCAGCATTTTACTTCAGAGTGTACTGAGATAAGTGCTATTTAATATGAATAAAATGACAGAATTAAACTTTTAAAATATTGTGAAACTTGATATTTTAAATTTTTCTTAGTCTAATGAAGAGATAATTAAAACCATGCCTTATGATTAATCAGGAAGTGTAATAGCTCATTCTGAGTAAGGAGACTGAGATTTATGTGAAGCTAGTAATTATATGTACCCTGTTAGCTGTGGAGAGAACAGTATCAGACAGGTGACATTTTAGAGATAATAATGACTTTTAAAACACTTGTTCAATTATGTGTTCGAAGTTCTTGAATCATTGCCACTCCTTAATGAGACATTTACAATTTGTGTTAAAATTTTGTAATTCTTTTTCATGTAAAACAATAATCATATGCTGTGCTTGTACTGTGCATCAAGCTGCATTTGAAAGGAAGAAATCAATTCCACAGCACTGTTAGATATATTACACTGTATACATATGTTGAGCTGCAAGTATTACTTCAGAAGTCCTACATATTTTATCCTCCATCTGGATGTCAACATTGGAGCCAAAGCAGCTTTAAATACTAGAGAATGAAGACAGATATGTATCAAGGTGCAATTCTTTAGGAAGGAGTCATCAGCAGGAAATGTCAGCAGCACTCTTGTCCTCTTGATTTGGTGGAGTAAATGGAATCTGCGACAACCTTTCCTCTGTGGGAAGCATCAGGCGAGACACCTACTGTCAAGTGTTGGGCTTTTGTTTTATGACTTTTTCTTAGCCTCTGCCTGAATATTTCTCTTCGTATTTATCTGTTAAATACTTGCCTTTTGTGTAACTGTTAAACATATGATTGTAAAAGTCTGAAAGTGTATACAGCTCCCATAATTTCAAGGAAGTTGTTATAATCTGATATTCAGTGCTCTGTTGCTTCTCAGAGTTGTTGGCATTCTAATGGCAGCTTTTGGAGTATTGTCTAAGTGCTTCCAGATTGCAAGTGTGGACTGTCTGAATATGTAACTTTAAAAAGACACTCCTTTTTATAAAGTTACCCTGATCTTGGGCATGTGTAAAAAGCATATGCAGTATAATTTTTTTTTCTTTTTCACATTCTAACACTTTAGCTATATATGGAACCTCAGATAACTTCTTTCTAGGCCTGTTAAGGTATCTGTGGGAAGTTCATGACAAATTTAATTTGACTTTTTGCTACTTCTTTTCCTTTCAGATCAGGCATGGTTCCTATAATTTCTTGCCCTGTAATAAATCAATATTGTTAATCTAAGTAAAGCTGTAGACAGGTGGGGAGTTGAGCAGAGTACAGTAAAAAAAAAAAAGAAAAGACTTTTAAACTAATGTCATTTATTGTTTTGTATGTCATATTCTTGCTTCCTACCTAATTTAATATTACTTCTATCAGTAGAACGAAGAACATAGCTTGCAGAAGAAGAATTTAGTTTAAATTGCTTGATGTAATGTTACTTTGTGCTTTAGCATGTTTTTTGTGATAATGGTCAGTATGTATTTTTGGAATACAATCTGAAAGATAATGGTGTAATATTTTTAGTTACTAAAACCCCTAAAAATAGTAAATGTAGTATCATTACCTTTAAGAGAGCTATCATTAACTAGTGATATTTCTCTTTTGGGAATACTGCTGGCTATGACTAGAATGAAAAAAGAGCTATAAAAACTAAATGGCAATGTGTATTGTTGTAGGTGTTTTTCCTCATAAACAGAATGCATATGAAGGTGAGGAACAGTCAGAATTAGATAGTTATTTATTTTAGATGAAAAGGACTATGCTCATTTACTGCACAATTCTGTCAGTAAATTTCATAATGACTTTCAGTAACTCTGAAGAGGCTGTTTTAATCCTTCCCTCAAAAGAAACTGAAGAAAGGCTAAATTATTATACTGAGTAATGGTTTGATGAGAATTAGCACAAAGCTTGCTTTTAATTCTTCAAAGTCGGAAAGCTTTTTCAAGTACCTTTCTGCATCTGTGATCAAGTAAAGATTCACAATTCAAGAAGTTCTATATAATTTTTCACTTTAGATCATAGGACAAAGAAATTGTAGCATTAATACCCTATTGCAAAATGTAATGTAGATATAACATGTAAAAGTCATTGTTCCCTACAAATCATGGACAAATGGAAAAGCCCAAAACTAATACCAACTCTATTCCTTATTTGTCATGCTCCTCTCTTCTAATTGCTCCTTCACCTCCAACATATTTGTAGTTGAAACTGTGTTGTGGAAGCCAAATACCAACGTTTTACCTGTGAGGTTGCCATACCACCTAAAGTGGACTGTGTGCAGCAAGACTGTAGCGTACTGCATCAGTATTGTACATTATTGTTTTGACCAGAGTTGTATTTGCTGTGTCGTTAAGTAGTCATCAAAATACTGTAAAACCACTAAATCTACAGGAAGAAAATTAGCCAAAAAATGTTCTGACAGTTGTGGAGGACTGGGATGTGCACATGAACCACAACGTCTTTTTAAGTAACTTTCAGAGCTTTTCACATTGAATATCATCTTCTAAAGAACGGTCATGTTTATTTCAATGGGAATATTTATGGGTTGTAGTCTGAGTAGAAGAGATTACTTTGCTTTGAAGACAATGCATACCAGGCAGTACAGTTTCAAGACTTATGAGCGACTTTATTGTTCCTTGTTCCAGTGTAACCTAAGGCAGCAGATATAACGAAAGAGGTTTTCAAATATATGGAAAACTCACAGCTAGCTTCAATTCCCTCTCTATAATAAATATAAGCACAATCTAAACAAATTTCCTGTAAATTCCTGTGCTGATTTTTTTCATTATCAAATGTGAAATAGTAGTGTATTATTCTAAGTCTCAGTTTAATAAATAACATGCATGTCTGTTTTCATGCCCTGCAAAATTGGAGTGCATGTATTTACAGCTGATAATGACTGTGCCCCATTCTGTGCTACTCTGCGTTGAGGTTCATAGGCCTCAACATTATGCCAGTTGAACCCCTCTTATTTTACATATTTTAAATGGCAGTGCTACCAATGCATACTGTCAGTTCCTCAGTAGAATATTTGAGGTCATGTCCTAGTGACCAGTGTTTGACAATGTGAAAACATTCTAGAAGATAGAGAAGTTCACTGCCAAGTCATATGTATCAGTCAAAATATTGAAAAGAGTATAGTAATTTGTTATTCATTATTTTAAGGATATACATGATTTGGGTGCTTCTGTACATACAACTTTTCTACAAGTCTGTTGCTGCACAGCAAGCAGAGGCAAAAATGATAACTACATATTGTAGCACTTGGTTTTCTTGACAATCTCAGCACCAGGTCCCATTTCAAGTACTCTTGTCCTTTTCTAAGAGTAGGTAAGCTGGCTAATATGGAGTATCAGGACTTTGGGAAATTTATTTGTATTCTGAAGCAAGGCAGGTCCAGTGTTTATTTTAATTTCATATATTTTAATTTGGAAAGTGCCCCAGGCTGAAGTTTACAGTGCAAAATGATGAACTGAAACAATTTTTTTTGTGTGTATAGAGCTTTCTATAAAAATGTAATTTATCATTGGAGAAAAGCTAGCATTAAAGTGGGTAGCTAGGAGGGAGTTTTGATCTCAGCCTTACAAGGAAAGCTCTCACAAATTACTGCGTAGCTCTCTAGTCATATGTAGAAAGTCTTAAATTTACTCTGAAGTCTGACTGAGATTTTGATAAGATGTTGCAGAGATAAACATAAAAAATAAAATTATGTCAAGTTGAGATTCAGCATAAAAATTGTAGTCACATGTGTTTAAAGTTAATTCAGTAAACTCATTGAAAATTTGGTGACTTTTAAAGGCATGATAGAGAAAAGCTGGAGTGATATAGAAAATTTCTCACTGGTATTTGATCATCTTAGCCATTATATGGTAGCATAAGTAGGATGGCTAGATAAATGCTGAAATACTGACATAAGTAAGGTCCATAAATAGAGTTGGAATGCTCTTTAACAGTACATTTTAATATATCTGAGATACTTTTCCATTTCCAGTGGAGAAATAGTTTAACAAAGTCAACCCAAATAAAGTTATTCTACTGATAAACTAAATTTATTTTCTTTTCAATTGTGCAGAATTGAAAATGAACAAACAAAAAGATTCTGAGAAAAACAACCCCCAAGCCTTCAGGTAGACTAATTTATTTAATCTTTGAATCTAGATGGAATTGGCTTACAGCTTCCTCATCAAGTTTCCACAAGCCAATCATTATTCCATGGCTTCATTAAAGATAAGAATCTGGACCAGTTTGAAGACAAGACATTTTACACTCCATCATTTTAACTGAGACTGTTTCATTCACATTAGTGATTGTAATGTATATTTCACAACACTGAAGTATGAAAGCATGATTTTATAACTTCTGTATCTTTGTAGTTTTTGTGGTAACATTTTAGAGTTGAAGAGTAGAATGCTGAAATAAGCAAGTGACCACAGAGAATACAAGAAGCCCTGGCTACAGCAGAGATCTGAATCATTATCTCAAAGGACAGGCAAGAGAAGGCCACATTTATTCTTACTTATCATTAATCATTATCATTAGATGAGTAGCTTAGATGTTGGCATGTTTAAAATGCAGAAGGCAAAATAACTGTAGTCTTTCTGCTCTTCCAGTGAAGGTGGTAAACTCCAAGTCCTAAGCTTTGCATTATCTTTTAGGTAATTTCTCAGACTTTCAACTGTGATTTCAGACCCTTCAGTTCAGTCACAAAGGTTCCAGGAGGGAAAGATGCATACATGCAGTTAGAGCTATTAGAAAGGGGGGTGAGGGGAAAGGATTAAAGGCCTTGGAACTCTCTGATTTTCCAAATCACACAATCCTGGGAACTGTTAATACTTTTCTCTTTCCTTATTAAAAATATATACCCTCCATTTTCAGTGTAAAATGAAATTGTAGAACAGAGTGAATGCAGTAGAATATTGGAAAACTTTAACTTGAAAAGTTACTAAAATAGACTAATTCCCTTCTAACAAAAGGATGAAGATTGAAAAGTTAGCACAAATCAAAGTTCTTGAATTTGCTCTTGCCTTACACAATATAAAGACGGATTTGTAGCCTGTGGTGAGAAAAGTTGCAAAAATCTCTTTTAATGGAGCTTGTTATAAGTCTATATATGGGGGAAATGTATATGGGTCTTTTTATCTTCTCTGTGACTGGATGTACAGAAGTCAGAGTCTGGTTAATAAATGCTGATGACCACATTTTTTCCTAAACAATTAATGTATTCATACCATAGAGAGTGGAAGTGTTTGGATTTATAGTTGCTTTGGGTTGCAACTAAATAGATGTATACAACTTGCAAAATATTTGTTCATTGTTGCTAGTTTATTATAGTGTTCTTTTTGTCTGGCTTAAAGACAAATAAGTGTTTATAGGGGCAACCAGCTTCTGCTTTGCTATGTCAAAAAGAAGTTATCTGGCTTATTCTTTTAGAAGTCTCTCTGTTCCATCTGTATGTTCCTTTATGAAAAAAGGATTTTGCAACATATTTTTCAAGTTGTTACCTTCCTGTTCAGTAGGTTCTTTTCCTCTTTGACTTTGAAGCTGATTTATTATGTTAAAAATGTGAAAAAAGTTTGTCTCTATAAATGTAAGAGTATTTTTTACTGTATGTTCTAAAGAAGTTTTCTGTGAGGATAGGTTCCAGCTCATATCATAACATGCTTATTTTACTTTTTAGGTTGTTTACTTTTTTTCCTTTATGCGAGCATTGGATTTTTTTACCTTCAATATCAATCTCCAGAGAACCTTTTCAAATGCCTTATAAAAATTTTAGTACATGATGTTCACTTCAGACTTCCCCCTTATCTATCTCTTCCAATTATCTCATAATGGAGCAGAGTGCTACAGCTCATAGTCTATTTATATCTGTCATTCGCTTCATTCTTAGTTTGTTCCCAGGCTAAATCCAACTCATGGATCTTGGCATGGGTGCCATTTATTCTTTTTTCATCTCTTGTTGACTTGCTAACTAATACTTATATTGTTATAATTCTTAATGTACATTATAAGAATATTTTAGTTTGCCTGTTGCTACAGTTTTATTTACCTGTTATTTTAAACTTTTATCTGTAACACTATGGTTGCTAAATATGTCAGTTCACTATCTGGCATTGTAGCCTAGTTTCCATGCCTGGAAACTCCCTAGCATTTTAGTAGTGTTAGGAGTATGATGACTGGAATCTGTCAAACTAAGCAGAATTATGATATTATTGAGTAACATTAACCATATATCTGAGACTGCTATACCCATGCATGGCGTTCATGTCCAGTTAGAAATTGTGTGGACATACTTGTGCTAAGAACATGGCTTATGCAATTCCACAGAAACTGAAATCATTCCACACTGAGCATTATCTGCTGTCCATTTAAACTATTAAGATACTCTCCAATGTAAGTTGCTATAGAATTGTATCCTTGAGACTCTTATGTTTTATTTTAAAACAAAGCATTCTTAGGCGTACATAAAGAGAAAAATGAGAGGAACAAAAGAGCATTGGAAGGAAAGCATTGTGATGTAAAAAATAAATCTAATTTTGAACTTCATAAATACCTACCTTGTATTTTTATTATTAATTGTATTTTGATACTATGCAGAGACCTTGATTCTAGGTCATGCAGTTGTAGAAAAGCACTGTAGAGAAACAGAGTAGTATATGATGCCCCTTTCAGAAAGAATGTGGCAGAGGTCAAGCAAGGTGCAGCACGTAGGTGGGGCACAGGACCAGGATGTATACATCAGATAGGAATCAAAGAATGAAGAATTCAGGGTACTGAACTACCCTTAATCCTGAAGACATATAAAAGAATAATACTTGAGAGACACTTTCAGAGTGTTTTGAGGTTTGTTTGATTTTTAGAGACATTAGAAGACAGCAAACATGAAAATGGAAGAATTAATGAAGGAAAAATAGACAAGGTTACAGCAATAAATGGAATAGTGCCTTCCTCTAGCCAGAACAGTGCCTCAGTAGCCTTCATGTGTAGGTATTTGTTTGGGTGGTAGGGTAGGACAGGGGATTCAGCTCTTGACTGGGTGGCTGCTACTTCTCCAGAATCAGTTTACCACAAAAATATGACCTGTAAAAGCCTCCTTTTGGGAATACTGCATTTATGCATCCTCTCACTTGTATGTCTGACTTGTAGTTCTGACTGTACCTGTAAAAGGATCAATTTTGATTTTATAAACACTATGAATTGAAATAGGGAATTATATCATGCTTTATTTTAGTAGCTAGCAGTGCATAATGCTGTTTCAGTTGATGGTGTAAATTTATACAGCTGAAATGTAATATTCTAAATTTTCTAGCTGCTATTGTTAAAAGGATGAAAGCTCTTACAATATTCTCTTTTTTTTTTTTTTGCCAGCCATGCTTGTCTTTGCTCAATTAGGTTTCTTTTAAAATTGAAGAGTGTCTGCACTGAGGCAGACTTAGTCCATTACTTAGCAGATTGAACTGGTCTGTTTGGTCATTTATTTAGCAGATAGTGGCAAGTGATAAGAGGAAATAGTGTAAGAGCATAGTAACACACTGTTGCTTATTTTAATGTAGCCTCCTTCTCATATATCCCCTTTTCAGACATTTCCCTCTGTCAAGATTCATCCTATTCCCATGGATATTTCTATATTATTTTAATTTTGTTCTTAGCATCAATACAGTTATTATTGAAACAAATCATCAACATTTTTCCAATGATACCTAAGTGGTTCTGGTGCTGTGTTCTGAAGTGCTAAAATGTACTCTGGAACTTCTGTATTAGTTAAGATTTACAAAATGTTGTTGGACAGCCTAATACAGACAGTGTCATTAAGGAAAGGTTGCAAAGAAACATTTGTAGCATCTTAGATGTAACTTGTGTTTGTGAAATGGCTTTGACTGGATGATGATTATTAACATGATCAAGTAAACAGGTGATATATTCTGCATAAACTGTCCATTTGGAAGTTTTAACATCCATATAGTGACAGCGGTAGGATTTTTTTCCATAGTCCACCATTTTTTTCTTTAAAGACTCAATGGCAATGTAGACCCACTTGCCTATATCCACATTTATGAATACGATTCCATGAGTTTATAATTACTGTAAGTTGGTCAAACACTGCAGCTGCACTAACGTGTCCTGCCTTTTCCAGGTGTCCCAGAGTGCTTACACCTGCTATGATTTTGCATTAGGTGTAATAATCACAAATATAAGTCTGACTAACAAACTGATCTGATTGAAAACACTCTCTCTAAAGGAAAGAATACAGTCTTCAACTGGAAGGAAGTCTTAGACTAATCTAGAAGTCACCCCCTAGTAAGGGTGATGTGAGCAGAGACACTCCCCCCGCACCTTGTACAGATGGCAGCTTCTTCCACTGGTTGTAAAACAACATCCTAACTTGACAACATATCTGCTGCTCTCTACCAACAGTCAGCATAACCCTATTTTACATGGCTGACAGATAAGTGATTTTGTGTTTACATCTAATTCGTACACAAATCTGTACCAGTGGTTTATCTGGTAATAAGAAATCAAGTATTGATTGGTCAGTACCAATAGATTTAATGATACTTGGCAAGCAATTGCATTGTTGAGAGCAATGACCTGTGTTCATAAGCAAACAACTGTCTAGTTCCAAACATAGACCAAACAGCTACTGTATCTGTAAACTAAAATCTACCTATTTGACTGTCCTGAAAGCCAGTAGTAAGCTGATAAATATCGAAGAGGATTCAATGAAACCATGCAGCTGACTATTCCTTAATGATTTTGCTGCTTTTGCAGAGATCCCAACTCTACACTTACGAAAGACTCCATGCTGAACACCCATGCATATTTTCCACTTTGTGTATACACTTGACTATAAGTTTATCAGTCATACACCACAATATTAAAGAGTTCCTCTAGTTCAAACTGAAACTGGTAGACCTGGAAGTGCAGTCTAAGCTTAGCCTCAGGTCATAAACACTTCTGAATGGCCAGGTCTGGCAGCAGCTTTTTCTCTGTAGTGTAAGTAATAGTAATCTCAAACCATAGCCCCAGACTTGAGTCTCTCCTCCTTTCAGGGCTGCTCCTCTTGCCTCTGCAGCCTGCAAAAGTAAGGAAATTTATCATCCCTCTGTTCTACCGGTCTGAACCCAATGACTTGGTGTGCTTGCTACTTACTGGCATTGCAGTCCTGGGCAGCTGCTTTCATTTACAACATTGTGAGGTTTTGCTACCCCTTACTGCAGTTTGTGCTTAAGTTTCAATGTAATGGTTGCTGTCAATGACTCCTCTGCAACAATTGTTTCTCATTCTTCTGTGGTTTTTTTTTTTTGTTTTTTTTTGTTTTTTAAACAAACGGGAGAAATAATAAGTGTTATCATTTGGCCTTTGTGGATTACTACAATAATGATTTGGACTGTCAGATTTTTATTTACACTATTACACTACAAGATGCCTGTCAAATACAGTTTTCAGGCAATTTCTGTGAAAGTATAATAGTTTCAACTTGTTAGTCCTATATAAATAGGCATAGTTATGTTTACATTGCTATGTAGATGTGTACAAGGGTTTACCTTCCATGGAGTATAAAACTCAGCCAGCCTTCTTTGTGCTGTATAAACTGCTCTGAGTGAGTCTGGTGCACAGGGCCCTGGAGAGCAGCTTTGGCACTTATTCCACACTCATCATATCCTTCTCCGGAGGGGATTAGAAGGTGACAAAGCAAACTGTGGTGACAGCTGGGGGTGGCAAGAGGAAGTTGTGAGGATTAGGGCTGGAAGAAAAAGGAGTAAGTGGCAAAGGCGGTAACAGGAAGAAAAATTGAACACTTTTCTTCCTTCACATCTCCTAAGCTGAAGAAACATTCTGCAATTTTGCTGAAGGAAGAGGTCAAACAATCAAGGAAACAAAGATGTATCTTAGGTATAGAGATGCACATAGGGACTGCAGATGATCTCACTGGAGACTAAAATTAGCAACAACTTCATTCTGGTGAAGTAAGGTCTAAATATTTGAAGGTTATAGTGTCTCAAGAATTTCACTGCTTACTTTCCTGCGACTGGCTTCTGAAAACGTAGTTCATACCTGGATCGCCTTTGCAGAAAGGGCACGTGCGAATTGTAGACTGAGTGCCAAGCTTTCATTGACTGGAGATGAATTTTACCTGCCAGGTTTTTTCTATGGTAGACAGAATATTTTTGAGGGACTTGTTGTAATTCAAGTGTTGAGCCATCATGTTAATAGCATGTCCCAGGAAATATATTGTTTTAATTGGGTCAAAAATTCCAAGTAGTACAGGAATTCACATGAAAACAAAACTATGCTTTCGGTTAATGAATGTGCTTTCCTTGAAATGTTAAATAGATTTCTTCTTAAAGAGCAGTAAAGGAAATATAATAAACCTTACTGAACAAAACAATTTTCAGAGGGGAAAAAAGGACATGTGTTTTTGACATGACATGTTGACACTTCTATCTTAGAACTGAGAACATTGCATTTCTGAAACTTCTCTCCTTATGAAATATTAATCAGTTAGTAAGATTCCATACAGATATCATGTAAATTCATCTGTTTACACTGAACGCTGTAGTTTATGACCATTGTTCATTAACTTCTACTTCCTTTTGGGTAGCTAATACTTCCCTGTAGTTTTACCATGTAATTGGTAAAAATGTAGCTTAAATTCCTGAATCACAGTATTTCAGTTTGGAAAAAAAACCTAAAAACCCAAGACTTAAAATTTCTTTTTCTGACTTGATACAATTATACTGTACATTTTTTCAGGAAACACTGAATAAATTGTTGGCTATAATTGAAATTTACTAAGTATAACTAGCATAATACAGCAAAAAAGAACAAAAGTAGAAATGCCAGCAAACAGAAGTATTAATAAAACAAGGTAGTGACAATAAAATATTGTGGAATTATATTAGAGAGTGTGTGTGTGTGTATACACACACACTCTACTGAATCTCACATTGACCTCCCAATTTTATGTAAAATACGTTGTATAATTGAAGTACAAAGAGAATTACTTTCAGTTTTGGAGAAAAATGCTAGTTAAATGATGCAAACAATAAAAAAAAGGAATTACTTTGAATATTTTTACTATTTGATTATTTTACTCAGCTGTAAGTGAATAGAGTGTTTCCATTGATCTAAGTGGGCACTGGCTCAAATCTAGTAGGAAGTTGGCTCTATGTTGCAGGTAACATTAATGAGTCATATTTAAAATTTTGTTTTACATTTGGTCATGTGACACTTAGAAAGTGACAGATTGGGATTCACCCACAAATTATTTTTTGTTCCTTTTTTTGATTTTTGTATCCATCTGTTCTTTTTTCCTCCTCCCTTCTGCTGCATTTTCAGAAAACTAAATCTTAATTTCTTATTTTTTTGAGTAAAAATAATACTGAGATTAGCCATCTAATCTGGGAGGGTACCATGTACGGACAGCCCTCAGCTTTGTTGTACTTGCTGTTTTTGAAAAGATGAAATCTTGAAAAATAAGTAAAAGATAACTTGTGGAAGAGCAGCAACAGAGCAGTCAGATGATACATTTGTCTTACAGATGAGAAGCAGAGTTGAAGTGAATAGCGATTTGAATTTCTCTGGTAATCTCAAGACTAACAGGAGTCACTTGCAAGGGACCAAACTGAAGAGTGTTTGCTCAGCATTTCCTTGAGGTCAAAACATGGGCTCATCCCTTCTCTCGTTAAACATGAGACTTATGGTCACACAATGTTTTTTGGTGCTATAAGTGCTGGACTACCACACCTACACACAAAACCCAAAAAAAGACAACCCCAACCAAACCAAACCCAAGCAAATATGTGTTTTATTACCAGGTATTTTTTTAATATGTGAGAAAGGTATGTGGGACTGTAAGCTGCCATATCTAAAGTAAGCAACGAGTCTTTAAGATTTTTATTTATTTAATACTCTATTCTATGACACAATTTACCAGAACAGTTTAAGGCTGCTATATATCTGAACACCTGTTTCTATCTTTGTCTGGTTAATCTCCATGACAATGTGTCTCATAGTCTTGTTTTGTAAGAGATAACTGTTAAATGGGGAACATGCAAACTGAATCCAAACTTATTAAAATAAAATCTACAAAGAAATAACATCACATGTTAAGTGATGGAGTAGTAGTGACACAACTCCATCACCACCATCCATCTATTTTTGACCCCACAGTGGATATTTTTCTAAGTGGTCACTTTTAAGTGTCTGTTGGGCTGAACGAAAAAGTATCTTTTAAGGGCCATAGTACCAACATTGCAAGGGCACATACAGTGTTTATGCAGTGCTGCAGAGTTTATTTATGTGTGGGCTATCCTAATGTGCAATAGTGGAGGTAGACAAAGCTGATGAAATAATTTAAGAGGAGAGCAAAGGTAAACATCTCAAAAGACAGATTTCTCAAGGGCGTGAAGTGGTGACTTTAATAGCAGTAAAGTCCAGAGGTATGTGTTACACAGGCCAAGATTTTGAACACTAGAAATCTGGAAGGAAAGGAATGACCTTTAGCTCTACTATTAAGCCAAGAGATACAGTAACAGAAGCAGATGGGTAACGAGCAGGGACAAGTTGCCAGAGGTAACACTAAATTAAAGATACTTGTTACAGTAACAAAGAACCATGAAATTGTTAACAGTGACTTGGAAGGAGACCTATAGACAGAAGGCTGTCCTTTCTATTTTGACTGTGATTAGAGGTGGTGGTTCTAGGGGAGGGAATGAGTTCTTCCTGCAAAACAAAAAGAAATAAAAACAGGAGAATGAGGCTTTGACCAGAATGAAGGGAAGTTAACAAAGGAGAACAGAAAAGGATAGGAAAAGAAGAAAAACAGTCTGAGATTACAGATGGTGATAGTGTAAAGAAAGGCATGTTGAAAGTAAAGGTACATGTAGGAAATGAGAGCAAAGGAAAACAACCCACGGGGTGGGACCCTGTGCCACTTGCTTAATGTTTTCAAGTGAAATAGTGAAATTCTGTAGTACCTAGATGATGAAAGAAAGGGTGAATTCTGCAAGGAACTAGAGAAAAGGAGTTGTTTAAGAAGGGACTGGAAAAATCCTTAAAATTTTGATGGAAGAACAGGGAGAAGGAGGAGTTGGAATGAGAGGACCGTGGACAGTAAACTGTGGTCTAAGCATGGAGTAGCAGGAGAAAGGTCTCAGAGGACCAAAGGAAGAGATTAGAGGCAAGAAGGTAAATGGAGGGTTAAACCCCCCCTAAAAGTACATCTGACCCTGTGGACTGTTTTTGGTGTAGACACAAGTGTGCCTACTTGGGACAAAAAGCTTTTTTTTTTTTTTT
>VXBX01002569.1:102547-290626 GCA_013400415.1 Scytalopus superciliaris
GTTGCAGGTACTTCATGCAACCTGAAAAATTCAGTTTGGCCAGTTTTCTAATGCTGTCTTAGATTTAAGTGAAACAAGCAGCATTTATGAGAAAGGTACATTAAGAAGAATTCCAGCACAACATTTTGTTCTAAGCTATGAAGTTATTTTTGCATCCTCAATCCTTTTTCTATAACTTGTGATTAAGCTGAACTCAGCTCATACTATTTCTATCTTTGTTAATGCAGAGAATTTTTACGGTGACACTGATAACACCTGATCTCTATAAATCCATTAGTTATGTTAACATCCAATTACATAATCAGGTGAATAGAGATCTGACTGGGAAAATATCACTAGATAGATTAACTCAGATTCAGAGATACAGAAGGGAACTTTTAAGTAAATATCCCTAAAGAAATAGAAGAACAAAAGAAACACCCAGGTGCAGATGTCATAGCACACACTCCAGGGATTAAGATAAGCCAACATTTCTTTGTGACATGACAGTTCAAATTTGAGATAGACAATTGCACTGCATTAAGTGTTTTAGAGGAGTACTGTGAGAACTTAATTTGGGATGATTAGAGACACCAGGTAATCCTGCATACTACAATTAGAACACAGGTTCTACACCTTCTATCATGTACTTTCACAATGTTATGTATCTCAGAGAATCTACAAGACAATAGTACATGAACATAGTTCTGCAGAGATCTTGGAAATATTGTTTTATCCATAATAGAAAGATAAATTCCCTGTAAGAAAATGACCTTATACCAGTCAGTTTTAATTATTCTACACTTGTTTGAGTCATCTTTAAGAAAGTGCATGAAAAGTTATATTTCATCAGCATAGTGCATGGCAAACAGCTTGAGTAAGATTGTAGCTTTTAAGACAAATCAGAGTTCTGAGAGTTTCAGAACTTGCAAAACTTCACATAGAAGAGAACTGTTATCCATGACAGTCATCATTAAAACATACTAATCTTTTTAGTAAAAGTCATAAGAAAAAATTTTTATTTCCTTTATTTGTTTATTTTTACAGTAAAATAAGACTGGATAATAGCAGTTCACTTGAGCACTTCAGATGCTTTATTTTTAAGCACCTGTCTACACCCTACACAGGAAGATTTCATGTTTGAAATCTAACAGTATTTCACATTTTGAATGGGCAAATCCCATTAAACAAAAAACAAAAAAAACAAAAACAAAAACAAAAAAAAACCACACTCTGTATTACAAGGCTTTCTTTGTAGGAAAAATATGAAATGCCTTCCTTCCTAAAAAGATGTATTTAAATTTACATAAATCAATTTTTCAGATTGGATCTGTTTGTACAGTTAATACATTTTCTTCATTCCAACATCAATAAACAGGAAGCATAAACATTTACAGCTCTTTGCATGCACTTAGTGAGAAATCCAACTAATTGTTTCATTTTGGAAATGATTATTTGTGTCAAATCTGCTTCTTTCTAGCACAAGGGAAAGATAATTTGTAGAGTTGAGGGTGCAAGGTAATGTTACTAAAGTGTGGCTATGGAGTTAGAATGACACTGTAAATAGCAATGGAAAAATGCAGGCAAAATGAGTTAAGTAATGAGAGTGCAGACAGATTGGTCCCAGTGTTTTACAGCCATCAGAAGGGCTTTGCATTAGTGTCCCTGGGATGAATTAGGATTTTCCTGCAATACTTTGTATTACATTGAAATGTTCTACTCAAATTACATCTTAATTGAATTATAAGAATGCAAAGTATACTTGTACTCTGGGTACTTCAAGATGCCTCTTACAGTTTGAGAGATCCACTGACATCACTGTTCTTTGGGTTTAAACTAGTGGAGGGCCACTATCAATGGTATTTAATTTTAAGAAGATTAAGAACACCACACTGTGTTTTCAAGACAATCATATAACTTCATTTTTGTCACAGATATATCAAGTATTTGTGAATTTTAAAAAAAGCTGAAGTGAGAGTCAGTAAAGCATAAAATCTGTTCTTTAACCTCCAAAAGCAGCTGTGCATGTGTCTGCTGCATGCACAGAAAAATTCAGAAGTGATTAACTGACTACATACATGAAATCCTTATGTTCATCAAACATTTCTGTCCCTGTAACCATCATCAAGAAATAGCAAATCCTTCAGCTTGATTTCCTTTGGTTAGGGTGGACTGAACTATGGCTGTCTTTTAAGGAAGATAATAACTATGAAGCACAAATTGTTTAAACTACACTATAAATGCAGAGTAAACCCAAATCTGTTCTGTATGTCAGATGATCTGCATATACATGTTCTATCCCCCTGATCTGTGTGTGTGCCATTTCAGCAAAACCATTTGCTTGGAATCAGATTCCAGATGCACTTATTCTGCAACGGTGTAATCAGGTTTTAGATAAGTATGTCACAATGAGTTTCCCTCACTTCAAGCATCCTTACTAACTTATGCTCGTTAAGTCCAGAAAATGTTTGTTCAAGCCCTTCACTACTAGTGCTGTGAAATGATCTTAATATTTCAGTGGAGGACCAGAATTTATGGTATGTTCCCAAAGTACTCCTAGGTTATGCTTCATAGTGGGAAAAATACAGAAGCAAATACTTGAGGTAAAATATTAACCATTAAAACTGTTGAAGTAGAATGAGTGTTCTCCCTAGAAATGAAAAGCAGAGAAGGAGCAGTATCTAGAGATTTCTGTCCTTATGCTGGCCAGTGGGTCCTTCAGCAATTTGTACTTAGCTTTACTTAGTAAACAGTGACCTTCAAGAAACAAAGCAAAATATATATCCTATCTGGTAGCCAGAGGATCATGAGAGTACGCTGATTAGAGATGCATGGTGTAGTGTATTTTCTGCAAATGCACAAGGCCACTAAACTTTAAGAAAGTCAGGGGAAAGAAAAGGAGCCACGGAAATGGTATTAGCAGAATTCGTAATCCAGTTTGCCATGGAAACTGTTGCTTTGTGGAATCCCAGTCTGCTGTGAGCAGAGGTTACTAAGAAAAGAAGACAGCTGTTAGAAGGCTATCAGAGCAATTCATAATGGTAGTGATAGGAGGGGTGATTAGCTCCCACATCCTCTTTCCTCTTTATCATTAAATCATAGCATAATGTTAACATCTTGCTTTTCATAAGTGATTACTGCGATTTTCTTACAGAAAACTCTTGAGAGATTAGTTTAGAATGTGTAAAAAAGAAAAAGAAAAAAAACATCAATGCTGTGCATCCTTTAATAACATCCCTTCAATAGCTTTTGCCACTTTGTTTACCTACTGAAATATATCCTTGAAGATTAAGTATATACACTTAGCATGTGGTATCTGCCAAATCATGGGAGATGTTTTCCACTAAAACTGTCACTGCGTTGATGACAGTAAGTACCTTGGAAAATATAGATTCTTAAAAATAAGGTTATGTTTTTCCTTCCTCTGAATAGGAAGCAGTGTAATTACCCATTCTACAAGGAACACTACAGTAGGGTACACCAAAGGTAAATGATTAAAAAAAAAAACCAACTGACCCCACTGAGTGAATCAGCCTTCTTTATGTTACCCTGTCCTACAAAGTGTTATGCCTAAACTTTGGGTAATAAGCAAGTATGAAAAGGCAACATTACCAAGGTGCTGCCCACTCTAGGCCCATATATCATAACCCTCCAATTCCATAAGTGTACAGAAATATATGGTATAGAGAAGTACTTGAGGGGAAGAGAGAAGATGCTATAGATAACATTAGATTATATGAAAATTGTTTCAGCAAAGGCTTCCCATGCAAGAAGGGAAAAACTAAAGTCAGTATCCTGCTAGAAAACAGATAAAACCAAGTAATTAAAGTACATTTATTTGAAGAAAGATTGCTGAGGAGAATTGCTGAAATAAAGTTCAAGCGTGCTTATGAACAGAAAAAGTATTTGCAGTTGTGCAATATGTGATGATATAACAGAGGAAGTGAAATGTAAGGAAGTAACTCATATGTTGTCACTAATAACAGAACAGTTCTCAAACTGAGCTGACTTCTCAGGAAGGGACAGAAATTAGGGATTCGCTGCTGGAGGAGAACAGGGTTGGTGAGGGAGTTTCAGTAAGTTGGGTAGAGCAGGGACTTGAGTGAAACTGAGCCTAACGCTGTGCTCATCCTACAGTGAGCAGTACAGCTCCACAAGGCTGAAAGAGCCTAAGTTTTTCTCTATACCTCTAGTGCACACCTTGCCTTGCCAGCCCCTGCAAGAGTTTTCTCTTCTGTGTAACTATTGCAGGACTTGTACTCAGACTACTTTGAGGGACAGAAAGATGAAGTGCATCCTGGCAGATCTGAGGGGAATGGAGGAAAGAAAAGGTGGTATTGGTACTTTAATCAGGAGGGGAGTTATTTTCTGTACAACACTGGGAGATTGCAACATACTTTTGCTTTTGGATCTCTGTATTTCATTGTTACAAAAAGTTCAGAAGGGGTGGTTTGTTTGGTATGTGAGCATTTGATTAAAGATGAATACAAGCAAGTGAACTAAGGCATGATGCTTAAGAACAAGGTAGGGAAAAGAAGAATCACTAAAATCTCACTTTTTCAGAAAGGAAGTAAAATTGAAATAGAAGGCCTAACCTGAACATCAAGGAAATCTGCCCTACTAAGATGCAAATATGAGAATAGTCTCCCAATGAACATAGATGTTTCTTATTTTGCAGTGTTGACTGTCCAAGTAATATGAAAATGATTTTGCGTGTGAAGGGAGTAAGCAAAAAGTTTTGTTTGTTGGTGTTGGGGTTTTTTTTGGTTGGTTGGTTTTGTTTTTTTATCTTTTAACATTAACCATTCAAAGCCAACTAAACCTTTGGCTGAACACTCTATCTTCCCCTAGTTTTCTATACAGAATAGCTGGTTAGAGAAATAAATTACTTTGAAATATTAATTTATTATCTTTCATATCTAATTCTAATACTTTCTTTTATATTTCAGGGTGCAAGTTGAATTCTATATGAATGAAAATACATTTAAAGAGAGACTAAAGCTGTTCTTCATCAAAAACCAAAGATCAAGTAAGCAGTTGGATTGATTGTTATGCATATTTGCGACACTGAGTAAAATCCAATTCAATTGAAGGCAACAATAAAATTATCATTAATTTTCTTCTGACTTGAAATTTTACCCTGTAGGGGAGTCAGTTTTAGATAATATCTGAAACAAATTCAGAAAGTACTACTTAAACTTTAAAACAACATACTGTGTAGTATGGAACACTCAGTGACATGATTTTATTTCTGTGTTGTGATCAAGTTGACTAATTTGCATGGATCTCATAGTGCAACATTGACTGACAAGTCATGACCTTGTGTCTAGGAAAGCAAAGAAACACTTAGGAAAGTGAGGGGGAAAAAGTTGCAGAAGTAACTGGCTTTTTGATGTGTTCTATTTAATTAAGTCTTCCTAAAATGTCAAATTTAATCTGTATTAAAAAAAAAAAAAAATTGGAAAGGAGACTAATGAGGAGAACATACCTCATCCTGGATGTGGCACTTAAGAAATGCAGTCCTTGTCTTTAGCCTGTAGTCTAATTAAAATGTATCTTCTTTGACATATAAGCTTAAATCCATAGGCCATCATGAAAGAGAATAACATGGAGGAATTAGGATATTAATCTATTTATATACATCTATGCAACTGGTCCAGGAGCAGGGAAACATGGAATATTATCAAATCTTGATTAGACCAGTGGAGTTCTTTGTGGAGATAAGCAGTAACTGACCTAATTTTTTTTTTTCTGTGTAGCAGGACTGAATTTCCTTCTCTTGCCCTTGCATATGTAAAGAACTAAAATTAGAATAGGTTTACTCATAAAACTTTTAGACTAGAAAGAATAAATTTTGACCTCTGTAATACAATTAAAATTGTGGGAAAAGACAGAAAGGAGAAGAGAAACAACTTTACTTTTTTGGTGTCCTAATATGGAAAAACCCAGATAAACACAACTGGGGAGACTAAGTCAAGTTTTCAAAAATAAGACATACTATAAGGTCTTCTATGTGGGAGACCTAGTATTTAAGTAAATACTAGTTTTACATCACAGAATTTGATCTTTTTATGGCTAAGATACTTTTACTTTCCGAGTAGAGTAAACAAAATGTTCCCTGGCCCTGCCTCATCCCTCCTCCCCGCCCTTCCCAGAAAAAAAAAAAAAAAAAGGCACCATACAGTGAATAACTGCCATTTTCAATATGGCCTTTGGAATTAATTGCTGTTTTTAAGCTGGAGAATCAGTTTTAAGAAAGCTTCTGGAGTTTCACCCATAGGATATGAATTATTTATTGCACTTACATAGACACACATGGGAAATTCATCTTAATTCAACTGCCTAAATAGCATAGAAAGCAGAGAACTACTTCTGCTAATAAATGATGTGGATAGTCATGACAGTACCAAATTAAAAAAAAATAAAAATCTCCCCCCAAATAGTAGTCAGGGTTGTAAGTTCAAACACTCCTTCTGCTTATGCAGATCTTGGTTCCTGTCCAAATACTCAGAACCAGAATCCCCAAAATAAACTCTCCAAAAACCTGCTGCTGACATAGTAACCTGCTGCTCATTCAAGTGTACTCATTCAGTCGTTCATGGAAATTGGAGGAGTCTATTGCCCAGAGGTGTCAGGGAGCTGATGAACAAAGATAGTAGATCTTGGTCTGTATTCAGAGAGAGCACTGAAATGTTTCCTTCACAAATTAAAGATGTACTTGCTATAACTGAGGAAAATTGTCACTGGTATCTGCAAATTTTCAGATAGTATAACTAAATTAAACATGTTCACCAAACAGTTTTTGCATAGTATCACATGGCTTTGTGAACCAGAGTGGTCAACTCTAGAATTTGTATAAACTTTCTAAAGAACACTGTTCTGGTCTAAATCACATACAGACCAGTAGCTTGAAATATCAAGTGTTTTATTCACTATTATTCTGGTTTAAGCTGATAAAACAAGCCTTCATTTATATCTGATGTCAACTTGACTTTCACTCAATCTTCTGCATGCGTCTAACCAAATTCAAACAACGTATGAAACAAAGATTCATATGATTTGCTTGTACTTGCCAAGATCACACACTGCATTATCACAGCCTAGAATAAGTCCCAACGGGAAAAGATAAGTGAAATTTCAATTCAGTAAAGAGGGAATAAAAGATAACCATCACCAGGGTATAAATTATTAACAGTATATTTTGGTCCAACTCCTAAAGTCAGCTACTACTGAGATGATTTTGCTAAAACTCAAAAATGTATTAGTGACTTTTATGAGAAAGGAATAATGGAAAGTGATTGTAAAGTCCTCATCTGCTATCTCTGTCACTTTGTTTAGATCAGCAATTTAACTCGGACAATTAGTTTCAAAAGATGCTTGCAAGGAAAGCATAAGGAATTTATAGTAAAAGTGAAGTTAAAGTCAGAAGTAGTGAAATATAATGTACTTAAAAATGCCTGTAAAAATAGCAAATACTTGTTCAAACCAAGAAGGAAACATTAAGATTTGATGTAGTTATATTTAGTTCATAAAACAAATAGATTTTGAATTGTTATTAAGAATTTTTTAAAAGAAAATGAGTATGTAACAACTTGGTTACATAGACACCCTGAAATTACATTCTCATTAAACAACAAGTAACTGAATAACAGTGTATGATTGGCATAGCTGAATACAAGTTTTAGGCACCCATGTTAAAATACAGAGATATTCTGTGTAAATGACCCTGCCACTTGACAAATTTGGGTGTGAATGAAGAAAAAGAAATTAAGTCAAGCAGACCATGTTGATCTACTGACAGCATGTGAAATAGAGAACAAAAATAGACTGTAAGCAAACAGAAATATGAAATGCTTCCTTTCTAATAGAAGAATGATAATTGAAACCCTATTTTAAATACCTTCTCTGGTGATTCTCCCCCTCCTTGCCACATTTGAAATCCTAGATCTCCATGATATGGAACACATGCTTTACTTCCAACTCACAGGTGACATCCCCAGTTCTGAGGCTCCAGGAGATTTCTACCAGAAAAAAATTAATTTTGTTAGTCCTATATTAATTTTATGAAAACTTTAGTAAGGATGGATGACTACATTTTCTCCCTCTGGCTGCACACTCTTTTCTGAAAGGCTGAGGCAAAAAACTAGGAGACATGACCTTCTGAAACAGGATAGACTTGAAGTCTGTTCTTCCATATTGATAGTTTAATAACTGACCCCAACACATATGGTACAGGACCTGTACTATTGCTCTATTTTATATATAAGCTCAGCCATGATATGCACTTTATATGTTTGCTGACCAGAACCCTGAGATGAAAGCGTGTCTAGTGTGAGAACCCTGCCTCACATTCTGGGAACAGCCATTCCTATGGAAATATCCAAAGCCTGAGTTCTAGGTCTATCAGAACTAAGATTTGAGAGTTAAGAGTTTAAGGCACAGGCAGGAACATTCATCCCTTGTAGTGATGTAATTTTTAATCAGAGAAGTACCATTTTCTTTTGCCATCTAAACCAACATATAGCTTCAAATTATGAATAGAAACCAAGCCATTATCAATGCAGAGAATAAGTGTTTCACACCAGGCTTAACATTTACTGTACTCCTCTAAGAAAGTTAGACAATACAAAATTGGTAAGGGAAAGAATTTCTGATAGGTGTTTTTTGTTTGTTTAGGGTTAGGTGTGGAGTTGGTGTTTTTTTTTTTTTTNTACCCTAGTTGTTACGGCAACCATTCATACTCCAGCAGACTTCCACAAATGGTTTAGGACAAACAAACAACTCATGTTTTCTTCAGCAGAGGTTCTAAAAAAGCTGCAAATGAGGATCATAGCACTCTCCAAGTCTAATAGGACACCAACACACACCTTCCTTACTTCATGCAGCCTCTCAATCCACTTGCTACTTCACTCCCTTCACTGCTGAGGAATAAATAGTCTGTAGCTAATTACTCTTGATAAGACAGCAGGACTCATTAGGTTAATGTTCTCAAACCAAATTGCCAGTAACAGCTGTGGGACTTCTCATGGTCGACAGGATTTTAACCCCTAGAATCAAGATACTGTTTAAGTCCATCCAGTTTTTATGTGATGACTGTACCTTCACAGTTAAAAGTAGTAAGGAGTTTGTGTAATAAACTTTAAGATTTCTTTCAGCAATTGCCTGGTAGAGTATTTAAGAATCTATTTTCTATTTTTCTATTTGTAGTAGATTGAGTTTTAATGGGAAAGGAACTACTAGATATAAAAAGTGATTTATTAGTTTTACCTGTAAGGTGCTGCTTTTGAACTGAAGATTGAGTAAAGTCAAAAAGTAGGTAATATAAGACAATTATGATTTTTTCCGTAAAAAGGGAATGTATGAACACAGAAGTAATTATATTGAGTTCAGCAGCCTGCTAAAGTATTTGCAACACAACATTTTAAAGCATACTGCCCTTACTATGACTAGGTGCAGATGTAGTTACATCTAGGTAAGGGTCAGTAGGATCCTGCTTGGGACAGAAGGGTTCAGCTGTACTGAACTGGACTCTCAGTTCACAGGATAGAAATAAATTAATGCTTAAACTGACTCCCACCCAATTAACGTTACTGAACTTACAGTTTTAACTTAATTAGTGAATGAAAGCTTAAAACTAGGAGTCAGATACAAATGTTTAAAGTAGCAAAAAAGTCTATTGAATTTAATAGCAATACTGAGAATTTAAACTATAATCCTCTAATGACTGCAAAGTCACACAAAAAGACAGTGAAGTTCCACTGTAGTAGGAAATGGTTCCAATTAGCATTGAAATAAGTCGCCCATGTAATAGAATCCTGTCTTTGTGCATGAGACCTATGTTTGTGGGAAATATTGTAATGCTTTGTCATAGTATTTGTGGTATATCCTTTCAGCTAGAACATGTCAATATTCACATGGGCTGTAGAATGAGTTGCTAATTCAGTTCAGTTGTGCATTCAGCGTGACTTTCAGATGTCCTGATTCTTGAATGCATAATGACTCAACTTCAACATTAAATAACTACAGTTAAATATCTTATAAGCTAGGGTAGAATTAATATATTCTGTATATCAAGTTACTGCATGAAGACTTTCAGATATTGATATTTAAGCACTTGCCATTGCATGTGCTCTGCCTATGGCTGAAAGTATGTTTTCTTCATGTTGCTGTATCTTGCATCTGAAAAAGCATGATGTAGTTCTGGTTCCCCTTTCAAGAGAGTGGACTTTTAAAATGACCAAAGGCCCAAAGAATGGCATCAGTAAAGACAAGTGGCATAGAATAATTTTCAAAAAAATGAGTGAGTAGTTATTTACATAAAACTTTACAAAATTTACAAAACTGACTGAGATTTCTGAAGATAGAAAAGTGTATCTGACAGGCTTATTCTTACATACCTCTGTGTAATATTCTAGTAGCCCACATGAGGGACAGGTTACTGACTAAATTGACTTTTGCTTTGTTACCACATGGCTATTCAAGTTCCTTTGAGTTTTAGCCTCAAGGTGGGCAAAACAGTAAAAACAACGAATTTATTTCATTCTTTTCTTTTCAAAATAGGTCTGAGAATACGATTATTCAATTTCTCTCTCAAGCTACTAAGCTGTTTCTTATACATAGTCCGTGTGCTTCTGGATGATCCTACACAAGGACTTGGATGGTAATGTTTGGGCTTTTTTGTCATTTCTGCTCTTAAAATGTTGTTTAAGTTATAAGGAATAAACTAATAAATACATGTTTGATACTCTGTCACCAAGGATTTGGTTTTATGTCTTACAGATATTTTGAATGAATTATAAAGCTAATCTCACACTGTGAATGGAAATAAGAACTAAAATATAAATACTATTTTTTCACTTTACTGCTAAAATAATCCTGGCTGTCTGCTTTAGATACTGTGCATCAGATAAAATTGTGCAAACATATGTGTTTTGGTTGTAGTATTACATAACATTTCTATGTAAAATTGCAAATAATCAACGGTCAGCTTATGTAATAATTCTTTTAGGATTTTAAGTAACCTTACTTAAAACCTCATATCCTGGAAATGAGCACACAAAGACATGAAAGTGTCATGCAGATGACACTGATGATCATTTTCTAGCCCTCTGCTTTCTCTAAACACTTAGAAGAGAGGGAGATCAAAAGCACGTTCTATACTCACAATGGTCTATGGCCGCAATGCATGATTTTGCACACCTACAATTGTCAGCATGGTATTCTATATCAGGTTTTTGATCTTTTTAATGTGTTATGCAATTAATCACCAAATGTAGAAGAAATTATAATCTATATAATCCTGCACTTCTGTTGTATTGTTGTCCTGGATATACTGAATCTTCTCAATTCTTAATGCTAATAAGCACCACATTCTATCAGCTTACTTCCTTTCTTTCAATTTGATTATGTTGTCCTTAAATACTGAATGAAATTAAGCACTTATAAAAATACTAAGCTTGGGATGATCGAACTAGCACTCTTCATATAATGTTAGGCAAATAACAGGGTATGATTTCTAATTTTAATATCTGAAAATCAGTTAAATCTAAGAAGGGTAGTACTAAAAAAAGCTAGTGGACAGGGCAAACACTCTATAAGAACAAAATCCAAAGCAGAGAGAGTTAAAGAATATTTGCTTTACTTCGCAGTGCATGAGAGAAGGATTTGTGAACAGGAAGTACAGAAGATGCATTTGAGATTGTTTTCTTTTTTTAGTTAAAATTTATTGTGAGAAATGACAACATCTGAAAAAGGGCCATGAAAAATTCTCCCTGAAAAACAAGACCTGCAATAAACTATTTTTGACTCCGCATGTATCTTAGAATGTCTCTTCAATAAGACAAAATGTAGCGTGAAAACAAGCAGTGGAGTTTCCACAGGATTTTTCACAATGAGGGAGAAAAGAAAATTCATCCTTAGAAATTTAGGCATATTAGCACAGCAATTCAGGGACTTAAAGTTTTACATCTAATCAGAGTTTCTGGCATGCTGCTGTTCTTTTGTTGTGTGACCTCTAGTGAGCCCAAATGAGCATATTATACTGCAGGGGATTCCTGTGTGTGCAGGACAGGTTAGAGCATCAGTACTTCTGCCACAGGTATATAGTGATATTTTTGTATCCATATGCAAAGATGCATATTCATAGGCATCTGCACACTGCTGAATTCCTCACACCTTTTGACATGTTTGTTCCTTCAATCCAAATGTTTAACAATTCACCAGCCAGTGACTGTACTATATTTTCTGCATATGTTATGCCCTTATATCGTGTTGTGGTACATTTAAGAGAATAGTTAATGCATTCTGTGTGCATGCTCACTAAGTCCCTGGTCTTAGTAGCTATGCCAGCCAAACCAGTCCTGTGCCCAAATTGTGTCCCATTAATGTCAATGGTTTTATCCACAGAGATCCTGAGGGCTTGATACCAAAACTACCGCTTGAATACATGCTTAAAAATGCGGTGCTATGAAAGAAAAAATAATGTCTAGATACTGTGTCACAGCCTGATGAAAAAAACTACCCAGCGTGCTGAGATCATGGCCACAGAAAACATTTTTGCCTGGTTCCTCTTAAAGGAACAAATCCAGGGGGAATGTTTCTCATTAGATTTATTTTCCTGTTTTTCAGAAATTCCTGCACAAGTTAGTATCTTTCATTTACTCCTTCAGGTATAGCAGGTGTACAGAAAAGAGCTCAAGACATAAAGCATCCTTTGAATACAATTTAACACCTCATAGTTGATAAAAATACAGTTGTTGCTAATCTATGGTCTGCAAATCCCTTTCTTTTCCACCGATCTTGCTTGCCAAGGATAAAGAGGGATATTTTTCCTTGTTTACAAAGTATATATTCCCACATCCTTACATGATCATTTGAAAGGAGGATTTGTGCCAGCAATTCAAGGCAAGTTAACCTCACCTGTGTATACCAGCCAATTTTTTTTCACTTTTATGTATCACCAATATTGCACTTGAATTACTGCTGCATGAATCTCCAGCCATCCTCACATCCTCAAAAAGAGGATAGCAAATGTAGTTTGCTGCAGTCTTTCCTGCTGAGTGTGTGGCAGGTGTATGTACTCTTTTTATCATAGCCTATCCATGCGATAGGTTTTCTAGTATCTCTTGGTCTGCAGTATATATTGCATACTTGGTTCAGCTTTAAAAAGTATAATTTCAGTTATCTTGGTTTTAAATTAGAACATATTTTAAAATAAATCTTTAAAAAATATAACCTAAAATGATTCATAGTCCTTTATCTACAGATAGAGAACATACACAGTGGGTACTTTGTATAAGTTGCTCTACTTTTAAATTAAAAAATGTCTGTACCCATTGCCTTGGGTTTCAAACTCTATTGCATGTATTTTATAGAGCACTTAATAATGTAATTAATATCCTTTTCCTCCCATGTTTTTATGACTGTGTTCCCATATACACTTGCTAATGGAAATGGACTTCGTGTGGATGGTATGACAATTATCAGTAAGGAATTAAACCGGACTTGTTCCACCAATCAAAACTACACACCTGGAACAATTGATTGGTGAGTTCCTAATTTGTAAAAGCAAAGCAAAAGTCCACATAATGGAGGGAAGGGGAGGAAAACAGGAAGACAAATACATTTCCATCTGGAATGGTGACATTTTAATATATAATAGTGATGTTTTCATAGCTCTCAAGCAATTTACCTGTGTTTTTGCCTGTTCTGCCAATTTGAATTTTAATTGTTTCTCTGACTGCGTAAGTGAACTGCTGGACTGGATGCTTTTTTGAGATCTGATGCTTAAACCTTGCAGAAAAAAAGGATGCCTGTATTTAAAACACAATTCTGACTAGCAGTAAATGGCTGCCAGTAAACTATTGTGCCATTGAGCGTGTCGCACTCCACTGGTGTTGGATCGAGTGCCCATTAGCATTGAGTCCGGGAAATACTAAGACAACATATGATTTTTCCAGGATGCAACAACCCCTGAGATTTAGATACCATTTATACCATTACACAGAGCAAAGAGTTCACACAAAAGGATTGTCAATTTCTCACAGGGAACCTAATGATTGGCTCTGGTTTAGAAATACAAGCAATGCCAATACTCAGTGGATAACTACTGATTGAAAATTTTTATTACCAATAATTTATTTCTTTTTTTAAAAGACAGCTGCTCTAATTTCCATTCACATGCACTAATTTTNACACCAAATTTTTATTAATCCCATGTTTATTTTCGTATTATAATGACCAGGTCTCCCATTATTTGGGTGAATCGAAGCCTACCTTTATGGGGATTACAGGTAATATGTAAATGACCAATTCAATGACTTTCATTCAATGATCTTCCATTTAGATGATATTTGTTTACAGCATTGTAGCAATGTTAAAGTTGATATTAGCAAGAAAATCTTCCTGAACACAAAGTACAGCAAAAGCATAAAAATAAGCTGATCTGAGCTACTGATGTGAATTTATATAGTTTCACAATATATTTACAATTTGTTCAACTAAAATTAGACATCCTTTTCTCTTACAATTATCAAACTCTGTTGAGTAAAGCAGTCACTGTTTGCTTTAATGATGAGTTTAAATTTCATAGTTGCTTATGAGTAGCTTTTGATATGCTTCTTGAACTTGCTTGTTAGATACACTAAAGTTGCTCCATAATATAGAAGCTTACACATTTAGAGGGGTATGTCACAACAGATGTACTACATCAGTACTTTGTGGGAGATACAAAGTTTGTGCTTCAGTGGATGGATGGAAAAGCTGTTTTATATTATCTTTTATTTTCATTGTAATGCTTAATGTAATATATTTTATAGAAGTACTATTAATATACACTTTTATTTTTCACTGAAGGTGTCTGTGGCTGTAATAAGTCTCTTTGAAACTCTACTGCTAAGTTACCTAAGCTACAAGGTAAGTACTTTTAATTTCTCTTAGGCATAATTCAGTACAAAAAGTTAACTAAGTTAAATGTTTCAGTGTTCATGTGTCTGTGCCCGCACTGGTGTACAAACAAGAATCTGAGAAAAACACACTTCTAGAGGATGGATATTGTCACAGGCAGCCTTGTTTCCCAAATTTATGAGCAGTCTAATGTCTATACAATGGACATCAGATATTAAATGTTCATTATTTTCCATTATTCACTGGCAGATTGTAATTTAAAAACACATTTTCGAAAGTCACCTTCTTTGTTACTGATTTCTCAGTTGCGTAGTTTTATGTCTTCCATAATGTATTGGACATGATTTCCATGGATGTCAAAGCTGTAGCTACTCAATATGTATAACTCAAATTTCAGGCCCTTAAAACTGCACACTAAAAAACTAGAACAGGACAGTATTTAAAAAAATAAATTATGAATACCTGCATACTTGTGCTATCCATCTCTCTGATGCTATTGGAATGTCTTTGCAAAATGCCTTGAAATCATTTGATGTAAATGCCATATACTTTTGGATTTGCATTCTCCTTTAAAAGTTACATTTTTCTAACATTTTTTTTCAGGTTTTTTTTTTCATTGCATTTTATGTTGTTCTAGTGGGTTCTCTGCATTTTTGGTATCTTCAGGAGAAAAAAAATAATTTACAATAACTTATCCAAAGAAAATATGAAAATATTTGTTTTCTAAAGATGATTTTTCTTATTATGGGCATATCAGAGCTATCAGAGCCACCACTGAATTTAGAAACTTGTACTTTATTGTGTTTATCAAGTGATACGGCATAAATGTTTTCCTTAGTGTCCTATCATGCTAAGAGGTGTGAAATTGTTTGCTGTCTAAAAATTATTCTTCTTAATCCTTGGAGCATATATTATTTAGGTGATGGGGGTTACAAATGCAAACCAATTGCAGAAGCAATCCAAAATTTACATACCTAATGGCAGAATAGTAAAAGGCAATCACAATTTGTACTTTCCCTGAGTTTATTGGGCAGCATTTTTATCCCTATGCATTCTGCTTGTGATATGCACCAATTTCAGTAAGTAGAGAAGGTGGGAGAAATACAGGCAAGTCAGATTCCATGAGAAGTTACATATTGGAGTGCGATGGAGGTAAAGCTCTGCTGTCCCGGTTTGCTGCATACACCTGTCACAGAAGTTGAGGCAGTTTTATGATGGCTATATTTCCACTCTCCATAAGAGGAAGAATTATATCTGAAGAATTATATGCAGTTTTGCAGTCCTTCTGATGCAAACACCCTCCTCCCTCTGATCCTGTTTTCTTAGTTTTACACCAGTCTCACAAAGTCAAGAAGGTTGTTATTTCACCCACTGTAAGGCTTTTCGGCAAAACCAGTGTGACTAAAGGTGTCTTGGTTCATGTAAATTTGTGATAGATTACTTATTTTATGCCAACACTTTACAGTTTAGGTTTAAGTCAGAGAATTATCCAGGAAGAAAACAAGTAAAAGTGTTTGTGTTCATGTGCACATAAGTAGGATTTCACAAATAAGCTGTGAAATAAACAGAGCAATCCTTTAAGAGAATACTCCACGGCATTTACCTTTCTGATCTCTGGTTGATGACATATGAGAAATGATTCAACATGCAGAATAGTGAGGACATATCATGCTACTACTGAACAGTAAATTTGCATTTTTTAATTGCTTTTATATGAGGAGGAATGTAAAGTATGTGGCACTCTGTTATATTGCTGATCACTTGGATTCAAGAATGAATGGTTTACAGTCTGCATTCTCACAGCTTAAACCATCACATGAGGCTTTGCCCTTGGCCAGAACTCTGAAGGATGTCTACATTAGAAATCTCCATCAAAACTTGTCACAGACATCTGGCAATCCTACAGTATCACTGGGGCACAGGCAGTCTTAGCTGCTTTTAGCAGTACCACACATTCTCACTGCAGAAGGCAATTTTGCAGAAGACACGATTCATTTATATGTGGAAGCCAGAATCTTACAGCTGCATGCATCCCTAATTACCTGGAGCCCATCCACACAGGCATTTTGCTTGCACAAGTGAATTCTGTGACATTTCTTTTCTATAATGCAGAGAAGAAAGCTTTTAACATTAAAAATGAGGAAATTAGTGAAATCACAAAATGGGTCAGTTGAAAAATCAGATTTTGTTTTGATTATTCTTATCAAAAAACCTCATCTTACAGTCTCATCATTTCACTGGTATATCTGACTCCCACCAATTGCAATTACATGGAGGATCATAATCCCTGCCCCTTTGGTACAATGGCTTCCAGGTTTGAAAAGTTAAAAATGGAATAAGAATTCTGTGTGCTATGGAGTCTGTATTTAATTTTCAGTGGTCATATCAGATAGTTATTTTAACAAGAAAGATGAATATGTAAGAGAAAACATAGTGCTTTACTACAAATTCTTGTAGTACTGCCATGAGTGGTACATTGTTATTGCTTTACCTATGATGGAGTCTTAATACACAGCATTAGTAAAGCTGGAATTCACTGATGTTCAGCTACCTCCTTTGCTAAATATATGGATTTTCATCCCAACGTTTAATCATCCACAGCCAATGCTCAGATGTGGAAAAAAGAAGTATTATCCTCATCTTATTGCTAGCAATAAGCAATTTAAGATATTAATACTACTTTCATTGAAATATGTGGGGAAAACCTCTAATTTCATGTAAGCAAGATCAGGTTTCAAAAAGCCCTGAAATATACTGAAGTGTTTGTGGCAGAAATACAGAGCTTGATGTTGTAGTCCCAATTCAAATATTAAACACTAGATCCTTTTTTCCTTACTTCCCTCTCCAAAACAGTTGGGAAAGAAAAAATACAAAGTAAAGACAAAAGATAAGTGCAAAGGAAGGAAGAAAGGACTTGCTCTAGAATGTTCCGATCCCTAACCTATCTTAACTCCTCTTTTTAATACTTATTTCTTAGTAAGTTAGTATCTTAATAGCAGGATTAGCAGTAGTAAAGAGGGCTATCCAGACCTCTGTGACTAGCATGCAAATGGTAACGAAACAAGATTAAGAGAAAAGCTGGTATTTTTTTCTTTGGAAAATATGACATATTTGCATATTTTGCCCCAAACTTCTATCAGAAGGATGCACATGACTCCTAGCAGACCTTAGTATGGACTGCAGGGCAATGATCTGTGTGTAGGGCTAATCCAAGCAGTTGCTGTGATGGTAAAACCTTCTGAGTGAGGAATTTCCTTTGCACCTATCTCTCTGAAACTCCTATGCTGTACTTACAGGGTTTTGTCTCTGGTTTTCTCGTGTTCCAAGACAATAAGCATTATGATACGAAAAAATTTGGCACAATCAGAAGCTAAAGCATTGCATTGTAGGATTTTGAAGCTTTGGAGGCTCCAAAGAAAAAGAATTAAAAATAGTTGTAGATAAAAGAGTTTGCCAGAAAGGTAGTCAGTTGTAGGTAGACAGTAGAAAGATTCACTGAAAAACAGGAGTTATTAAAAAGATAAATTCCTTAGGACAGGAACCTCACCTTATCTGTGCATGTGTAAGTGTGCATGTCAAAATAAAAGTAAACTAACCTTTGAAGAATGAAAAAGCAAGAGACAGGATGTCTGTGTGTGATTCGAAGGTACGTAAAAGAGCAATAGGAGACAACAAGAGCTTATTATTCTCTGAAAAAAAAAAAAAAGAAAATTTAATGAAGCTCTTCATTAGCTGAGTGAATGACTTGACTGGTTAATGCAATTGGAATTCATTTAAGTTTACTAACTAGGTCATAGCAAGGAAATATATTGGCATATGGAATCAGAGAATCATTCTAGTAAAAATATAAATTTAAAAGTATGTATTTTTTACTTGTGAGGTACATTATGATAAACAGTATGAAAAAGAATCCAGAGTGGTCTGTATTCTATATTCACATTTGTCATATGTGTTTAAATCTGAGATGAATGATCTTCCTGAATTTCAGGTAGTGGGAGAGACTCCATATGTTTCATTGGAATATTACGTATATTTCTCATCAGTGTGACATTGTGGGTTTTCTTCCTTTTCTTTGAAGGGAAATATCTGGGAACAAATTCTGAGAATACCCTTTCTCCTGGAAATAATTAATGCTGTCCCTTTCATCATCACGGTAAACATATTTCAATTAATACATTTGCACATTGCACTTTTATAGCTGCACAAATACTCTTAATTTTTTTAAAGTAAATTTGAACCTTAGGTGGATGATGAGTTTGTGCCTGTGGGAACAGAAATTTGCCAACAAGATAGTTTGCCACTTGAGTGAAGTAATAATACAGATCACTCTCCTCCTTCGTCTTCCATAGGGCACAAACAAAACCAAACCCCTCTAACTCAAACTACAGCACAATCAATAAAATAAACCATCTGGCTATAAAAATATAAGAATCTCATGTCTGCAGTGAAAACTGTTCTTATTTTATTGAATTATCTTGCATGCAGTTAAACACAAAGGAAGAAAAAATGTTATTTAAAGTTGTATCTAACACTACAAACACATTAATAGTAAGTATTTTTCCCAAGTGTTTCATTGCTGCTTGAATAGAAAAGCTCTATTCCTCAGAATATTCCTAGAAAAGCTTCTAATTAATTTGTTAATTTTTCTTTCAGATTTTCTGGCCAGTTCTAAGAAACCTCTTTATTCCTGTATTTTTAAATTGTTGGCTGGCAAAGCATGCTTTAGAGAATATGATTGTAAGTATGAAAAGGAAATAAATATTTTAGAGTTCTTATTTTTTTAGTATATTGTCTTTAAGGGGATTTTGGCAGTATAGTCCAATGTTAATAGGAAACTAACCAGATCTGTATTTAGATTATACAAATGGTCAGGCATTACTAAACTGCTTTGCATCAAAATTAGAAAAAAATAAGACATGAAATGAAATCTCAATTAGTATAAATTGTTACTGTGCCAATAAAGGAAATGGCAGTGGATGGTTCTTTTGCTACTCTGCCATTCATGCACAATTGCAGGGAACTCAACTGTTAGGCCTTAATTGGTCCTTGCAGCCTGTAATTTGTAAGCTAGACATGAGCAGACAGACCTTAAGGCAGCTTGCAATGGTATCAGAATTGTGCCAGGATGAACAAAGAACTAGTTAAATAATCACAGAATCACAGCTGGCTCTTTTGCACCCTTCTATATTATCAGCAAATTCTAAGTGCATTTGAATGAATGCATTTCCATCAGGGCACTATATAATTCCTCTACAGAATCTGCTTATGGCTTATTAATTCAAAACCAAAAATAACACCTATTTTCCATTACTACAGAATGATCTGCACCGAGCCATCCAACGCACACAGTCCGCAATGTTTAACCAAGTCCTCATTTTAATATCTACCTTATTATGTCTTATCTTCACTTGGTAAGTGGCCAAAATCTTTGTTTTTACTATATATATTGCCTTTGGTTTTTTTACTACATGGTAATAAAGCTTGTGGAGACCATGGATTGAAATAAGAGTAATATACTTCAGTGGAAGTAACACCTGGTACTGCTGAGGTCCAGATACACTGGGTTTAGAAACAGAATGTGCACGTGTGGGAAAGGGACTCATTCTCACTCTAAAGAAGGAAATAGAGATGATGCAAAACCACAGGATAAAGGCATAGGGGAAAATTTACATATGTACCAAGAGTGCAACCTCAGCCGAAGAGTCACTCAGATTTGAAGAGTACCAACAGAATTATATCGGCCCATATCAAGGTCACCTTCCTCTGACGGGTGGGGTACAGAAAAATATGCAATATCTCAGCCTTAACACTTTGACCAAGTCAAGCTGGGAACCTGACTTGGTTCCCATAAGGAGTACAGGGTATTGTTAACAGCTGTCAATAATCCAGATTACAGAAAGTGTAGAATTTATTAATCTGGAATGCTGATAGTAGTGGATGGTAGGTTCAAACAAGGAAAGTGTGTTACTCTGAAGAACATTTTGCTGAAAGACTTAAAAAAACTCAAATTTACATGAGTTTGGAAAGCATGGAGAAAAATCTATGAGGGCATTAAATACAAATATACTTGGTTAATGAAGTTCATGAGCTGCAGATTGTTGGAGGCTAGAAAATGATCTACAGGAAACCCCACTTGGTTGTCCTGTTTTTCATATTATGCCTTAGGGATCTGCTGTTAACCAGGGCTGGAAGGCAGATAAAAAGTAGTCTACATGAGTCTTTGGTGTGGTTATAAAGTAGCTCAATAGCTTACTTAACATACAGAATTTTCTCATCAATAGTGCCTGAGAAGTGACTATTGTATACAGAGGGAATACAAGATGGCATGCAGTGGGTACAAGATGGTGTACAAGAGGACAGTAAATAGAGAAGATGATTCTGTGTGGAAAGGCTAAATCATGTGTATTTATTTTGCCAGACAAGATGCCTTTCGGTCAGCATACTGATAAAGTTTGGTCTGTCATTTTGGGGACAGTGATTTGATTTTCTTACTTTATTTCTCTAGCTTGCTTTTCTGAAAGTCACTATTATGTGCTGCCTAACGCTTTTGGTAATAACAGTGGGAAATAATATGTGGCCTTTTCCAGTCTTGTCCCTCTTAGTCCTTTATTCAAGAAATGGAGTTTGCCCTAGCTAGCAGCTAAATGAATGGTCCAATTTTACCCTTTGCCTTAGGGCCATGCACCTGTATAATGAAAATGGTGCCTGTTCTAGACAGTAATGAATTTTTGTGATATTTCCTATTGAATATTATGGCCCTTTAATACAAAATTTTATATGAATAAGGACTACAATAGTTGAACAAGAGTACATAAAATTCTATCACTGTTGAACTTGGACATTTATAATTGACTCTAATTTTGCTTTTTAATGTTTTAGTATATAGGGTAGTAATAAGTAAATTTTCAAATAACTTTTACTACAGCTAGCAGAAGATCTGCAGAAAATTAATTTTTACCTTGTGAATCAGTAAACCACATCAGAATCCTGTAAGTGGTGGTTACACACATAAACACATTCCAATTTATGCCTATAACTCAGGTGTAAGTTTTCTGATGAAAAGTTAATAAATTAGCTAGGGTTTACCACTAATTGGGTAGTCTCAGGATTTTTAGATATCATTATTTATTTAAGCTGTCCTTTGCACTCAGAATATGGTACAAAAAAGACTGCTTTGTGTTGTTTTATGCAGTTGACAGTCATCAATAGTATTACAGAACAAACAGTAATCAAACCAAAATTTATGCTCTGCTCAGCTCTTGGATCTTTGGTGATAATTGTTTATGGATCAGGGGGTGGAACACATTTGCAGATCAATAAATTTATAAGACCAATTCCATGTATCTGTAGTTTACAAATTACATACAAGGATTTGTTTTCTCTTTTCTTCTGACTTCTAAGAGTAGGCTATACAATGGTTTTTCTTTCTTTAAATACCTCAGTGGCCTTGTAACCAGAGCAATTATACATCTACTAAAACGTGTACTTCTGTATGACAGACTGTTCAGCAGTTACTGTTGATAGAGTTCTAGTGAAAGTTACAGACCTAGTCAAAATACATGTTGTGTCATTTAGCTAATGGGTGTTTGCACTTGTTTGTCAAATGGAATACTAATTATTTCTGTAAACTGTACAAGAAGACAAATAACAGTGAATGACTATTTCAGGCATCTTTCTGTGACACAGTGAATCATCTATTAAGACTTATTTTGAATTTTAAAGCAATGTTAGTCATATACCACCAATGTAGAAGGATTAACTTGTGCAGAAGGTGGCTATAAACTGTTTGAGATGGACATTTATTTTTTTCTTACTGAAGTGTGCACAAACTTTGCTTATGCTTTCATTGAAAGCTCACTGAGGTTAATGTTTTTTACACTTCAATGCTTTCAGCATCAGAAAATAAGGATGTTTAAGAATAAATGTAGAACTGTAGCCTTGATGTTGATTACACAGTCACAATTCTGATCTGGAGGAAACAGTAAGATTAAGTTGCTTGCAATGATGGAAACAAATCCAGACAGTGATCTAGTCCAAACAAGACAAATCAAGACCTTACAATCCGGAACATTACATCAAATAAAAAAACCCAACCAACCAAAAAGGGATTAATTACACAGAATATGAGAGAATAAAAAGCTGTCTCATTAGTACAGTTCCCCTCATTATCAATAAGTAGATAAAAATGCCCTCAGAAGGTGATCTGAAGGGAGCTAAATCACCACACGGAGGTCTATACTTCTCTACCCTTCTGTGTTGATTTTACCAGGAGCCTACAATGGCAGTTCTCCAAGAAAGATGCCTAGCCTTAAGTGGGATGAAGAGTGTTGGTGGATTATGTAACATAGATTAAAATGTGGTTTTTTGGGTCTACAGTTCTGTCTGTGATGCTTTGTTGTACAGCAGTGTCAGTGCTCAGGACCAATCTCAGTTTGATTTAGAGAGGTTTTCTGCATTCAGGGACAGCACAAAATAGAACTGAGATTCTATCTTTTAAAATGCAGTGATTCTAAAGTGGTAAGGCACATAAAGTCTCAAGACCTAACAGACTACACAGGAGTTGCAGAATTTAAATCCCAGAATATTAGACAACATTAATTGAAAGTTCTAAGTAACTGTAAATAATACAAAATAAATAACTCAACTGTTACTAGAATCCCACGAAGTACTGAAATAATAACGGTTGTACTTCTCTTTCTCTGGAATAAAGCAGATCTGTCAGGAGCTCGCTTCTTTCAAGCAAGGGATCTCTTTTCACTTTTGAAATATACCTATGCAGTGCTCTCTGAAGATAAGCAAACAGATCTAGAAGTAGGCCAGGTAGCAGATGCAGTACCTTCCACATCCGTTGTAGCAGCTCCCACCCTACCCTTGTCCTGCTTCCCAATTGCTGGAATCAGGGCAGCCTGTATAGGTAGTTTTCCTGTGCATGTGTACAATTAGAGTTGAGGTCTATTTCAGACACTACCTAACACTTCCTTATGTGACAGAACAATAAAAAGGCTGTGTGGCTTCTGGAAGGTCAAGAGCAAAACATTTCTTAAAATACCCACTTGTTATTTGTGAGCAAATAAGCTATAAATTCAATTAGAGTTTATGTGAAATACTGCCTTCTGGGAAAAACAGTGCCTGAACACAAGGCCAACATTCTCATCAGCTTTGGTAGGAAAAAATGTATTGTTATACAGTTTATCTATTTTAGGTATAGAAATTTGTAAGGTGGCTTTGCTAAAATTTGTTGTGTAAGAAGCATGTGGAAACAGTGTTGACATGACTAGTTGCCAATCTAGATTATTTAAAGGAAAGAAATGCAGATAAAATTCTTAGTGTTTCTTTTGGGATATGAGCTTAGGGGATGGACCACACTTTTTTCACCTTTTCTAGCAGTTTGCTTACATCAATATGACTAGTACTTAACAGCCAAAGCCTTTCAGAAGGTGAGCAAGTATAATGAAAAATTACAGTGACAAAATGTCATAAAACCCATAACTCGTTTCTTTAATTCCTTTTTTTTTTTCTCTATGCAACTTTCAAATTGTGAACACGGGAACATTACCATATACATGTTTTCTTTATTGACAGTGTGGTATTTGAATAACACACTTAAAAATACTTTTGCATGTTTCAAGGTGATTCAAGATTGCAGATCTTAAAAAAACATACGTGTGATTAGTGCTATTGAAGAGTGCTGCTTGAAGAATATAGGATATGGATGTATGCTATCAAAAAAATCGGTTAGTTCTTTGTGAAAGGCAGTTCAGAAATCCATGTGTATTCTAGGGAGAGCAGAAGTATTGAAGCCCAATCAGAAGTCTTTTTGGCTACCCATCAAACATAGTTTCTATGGAAACCTAGATAATTATACAGTGATTTTCATGCTATTTTAGTTATTAATTCGGTAGTGACATAATATTTCCTTTGTTAATCTTTTTAGATGTTTCCACATAGTTATTTCTAAAATAATTAGGTCAGCATCTTTCCCATGCCTTATGCAGGCAATTCTTTGTGCAACTGATGTAATGGAATATTTAAAACTAGACAGAGACACCAGTGAAATTAATAACAATTTGAGTAGCCTATTTACTGTGGTCTGGGGATCAAAGTCATAAAGGTTAGAAAGTTCAATCTAAATTATCTTCTTAGTGTGAGAGATACATTTGTAGTTGTCTTCTTAAAATAAAAAATGATCAGAGACTAAGCCATAGCTCAGAAAGCTGCCCTTCACCAGTCCTCTCTAAAATGCTCAAGAACAGATTATTTACAAGCAAATCTGCCTATTTTTAATATACACAGAAATACTACATTAAGCCAGTAAACAATATGATTGAGAGATTTCTTTTGTTTTATTTGACCCTACAAAATGAGTAATGGCTTCACATACTTGTGATCTTTTCAAGTTACAATCAAGCTTTGCTGATTTTCCAGCATACGTTGCCCATCACTTATTAATCTGAATATCAGTAGTTCCAAACTGAATTTAGATAGAGGTGGGTAAAGTTAAATTTGAATAGATTTGAAAGACAAACTTATTCACGTTTTTAGTTCTTCGTTGTTGTACCACACAATATCTCAGTATTTCATATGGTGTGTACCACTACATTATAGGTCAGGTAAATCAGCCTTTGACAATTAATGTGATTGCAATTTCACAGTCTGGCAGTGTATTCTATAAATCTATATTTTAAATTGACACTAGGAAGAATTTTCAGCTGGTCTTGCAAGACCTTTACTCTTTGTGGGAGTTAGACATTGAATTACTTTCCATTCTGAAAGTTCCAGCCTCTATCCTGTGAATCATCTTTGATCTTTCTTTTCTAATAATTTTTTTCTGCCATGTGAAGGTACTGAAACGTCAGTAATCAGAATATGCATATTTAAGTAAAGTGTAAAAATAGATTCAAAACCAAACTCCTGCCCAAGAAGGAGATAAAATGTCTCTCAGGTTCTTTCCCAATGTTTTTCCCAATAAGTTTCATGGGTTATGAAAATATCTCTCAAATACCAAATGCTGCTAATATTTACATCAATAATATTTTCATTAAAGATGTACTGACAATATTAGGGAGACACAATATTTTGGAAAACATTATGCACTCTGAATATACCATTGGGAGAACAATTTTTTGGCTTTTATTATCATGACATCTTGTAATACAGTAATAATATTATCAGATACCATGACAGGCAGAGGTTGTTTTGGCAGCAAAGACCAATTACGATTACAAATGGAGGGGAAAAAAAAAGTAAATCATATTGAGTCATGTAACATTTGAACTGTTAGAAACACAGTCCTACAAGACTGCATCTCCATGGTATCCTTTCTTCAGCAATCATATTTTGGATTCTGTGGGATATAATAAAGCCAAGCTATTGCTAATATTAACTAATTAAGGCTTGTCAACACAAGTAAAGCAACATATAAAATTCCTCAAAGTTAATCTAAATGCACTCCTGTCCTGGCTCTTTTGCAGGAACGTAGCACAAGGGAAAGTGACTGTAAGGAATATGTAAAGTCTTAGTAAAATTAGAAATTAATTAGAATTAGAAATAAAACTACCAATGTGTGCCAATGTATCAAATGTACCAATTCTGTGTCATAAAGGGGGGTTTGGAGTAAATCTAAAACTGATTATTGAAAGAGCAAGGAATGTCAAAGAAAAATATTCCATTAAAAATAATACTGCATTTCAATACATGGAATATGCATTTCAGATATATTTGTCTTCAAAAGTATCAGCACTTGAAAAAGATCCACAGAAAAGATGCAGTCAGAGAAAAGGATTTGAGGATTAAGACATAGGGAGCTAGGGAGGTTAACTCAGCAGGCGTGCTTACTGTTAGGATGTGGAGTTTCTACTAAAGTTTCCATTGGTTTGTAAACACACATGCACACATACAAACAGACTTGAAATATCTACAGACTTGTAGATATCTTGTGGGAAAATATAAATATTATATACACAAAAGATGTATGTTACGTAAAATAAAATACGAGAATGAAAGTTGATGTGGAAATATAACCAGAGTCTGCAGGATGTGAAATACTGTAGCATCGTATTGGTAACAAAAATCTTAGGTTCTGCTTTGATTTTTGGGAGGACTTAAATAAAACCAGGTAAAGTTCCCCTTAAAGGGGCAATTCAATATATAAAGTAAGTATTTAAAACCTCTGTCTTCTACCTCTCATAACAGGAAGACTTCATTTTATCTTTGCAGTAAAAAGAAAAACTTGATACTCACATGTTGTCTTTGAGAATGTTCTGTCATTTCAGACAGTAGCAGATAGAATGTCACATGTAACAACGATGACTATTGTCAATGGCTGGCAGCAAACCATCATCACTCACAGTTCCTGGCTCAAAAATGAAGTTGTCATTAGCATGCAGGCTTAAAAAAAATATAAATCTTTCATTGACTGATTCATTAGACTGGCAAACTATTTAGTTTACTTTAAAAAGATTTGGTGTCTGTGGTGGTTTATACTAAAACATTAAACTGTATTATTAGATGCCATGAGTTATTCTGGTTCTCCAATGAGCTGTAACTCATTATGCTGATTTGTGATCAGCAAAACTCTTTAGTGATTTGTTCACTTCTACTGTCTGTTTTGTATTCCAACTATATTTTAAGGGTGTGAAGCTTAGCAAAGTTCTTATTTCTCAAATCAGAAATGGAAGAGTTAAAAAATATCTTGATATAACTTTGGCCATACTAACAGAACTTGGCACCAGCCACCAGGAACTATTCACTCACACTCTGTTTGTATTAGGCATAACTTCATGGCATGTTGAAAGGAGGCTTTGGCAGAGCTCAGGTTGTGATATGAAATCATCTAAAGAGAAGAAGGATTTTAGCGCATTTACAATGGGTTTTAAAAAAAAAAAATCACTTCTAAAATTATTTTTAAAAAATTGTCATCTGCATACTTGGTATTCCATTAGAAATTACTGTAATTTTTAGACAGATATTTTTCAAAGGAGTGAGGACTGGAGGCACTGTCAGCCATACAGTGTCACATCTGCGTGATAAATATAGATGAAAAAATGTGTAAATGCCCATGGATTCCTCTAACTCACCTGGGATACTCTTTCCAATAGCCATGGGACCCATCCCACTGTAAAAATGTACAGCTTCCAAAACCATGAAAAAATATAGCTGTTTTTGCAAAGAAAAAGAGCATATATTCAACTTTAAGCTTCTATTTGATTTCCTTGATATCCTTCTGTTGCTCAGATCCAGCAAAACCCCCTGGCAAGCTGCAGAGGTGTCTGTGTATTACTGGTCAGATTTTTCTCCTCTGTTGTTTAGACTGTAGTCATCCTCCCATTTGAAAATCAGTCTATCACTTGTCACTATCTTTCATGATCTCTAGAGTTCTTCACAGAAATTAGTATGATGGTGACAGTATCCCAAGAGTGGAACAAGCTGGTAAGAGCTGTGAGGAATCAAAGGAATGAAGCAAAACTATTTCTAACATTGAAAAGGAAGCTACAGCTCTGACAGTAAATAGTGGTCTTTATTCTTTGCTGTACAGCCAACCTCACTGACAGAGGCACCAACAACGTACAACACCTGTGCATATGAAAGAAGCCTAAATGATGGCAAATTTGTGCACATAACAATCAAAATATCAAAGACAAACACTCCTAATGATAACAAAGACCACTGATGAGTCAGTAACTTCATAGTGCAGCTTGAAATCCAAGAAGTGTACACCACTGCCCTCATGTGACCTGGCTACAGCCTTTTACCTTAACCACTTTACATTTGTAAAGTTTTCCACAAGGGAGAACAATAGAAACTCTCCCATTACCCAAAGTCCTCACCTACAGGTGTGTTTTATACAACATCAGAGATGCGGAAAACAGGTATGTCCGTCTAACTTGTGACTTGGAGAACAAACCTGTCTGCTTGCTTCATTTTAATAAACAGAAAGGGGTTACCACATTTTAAAACAGCACAACCTTATAATTTAAATAATATGCAGTGCTGTTACTTTCACTGATACTTTCAGTTATTATTAAAAATGGAAGATAATATGCTTATATTTACTGCATGGCATCTTAAACATTTATGTAAACTACTGTCTTAATAAAAAAACACACATCTACTTAGAAGGTGAATAACAGTGCAGTAATAAAATTGATAATGGAGCAGTTAACATGCTCATTTAAGTTATCATAAAGCTTTTGCATTCACTGATCTATAAACATTCATCTGCAGGAATTAACTCCTTAGTGCAAGTGTAAACACTGTCCAGTAGAAGGAGGAGCTCACCAGATCATTATCACTGCGTGTCTTCATACTTGTAACATTTCACAGTGGTCTTCACTTGGGCTTTTCAAAATGCTCAAGTAATTCAATCATATTCCATCTGTCTTCTCTTCATATCCGCAGACCTCTCTCCTTTGTTCTTGGAAAGATTATATAAAGCACAGCAAGCAGCTGCCATGAGAAAAGAGAGATTTCTCATCAGTTTCTAGCCTACATGTCTGGGTCTTCTATTTACTCATCCTTTAGTCTTCCAAATGCACATTCTGTTGTTTTTCTCAAGAAGTGCTTTTCTGCTTTTTGGGTGCCTCATAAAAGAATCCATAAGCTCAGTAAACATTTGAAAAGTTGTTTCTAGTAAATGATATTCCATGACTAGTTTTCCTTGCTTTGGTTATACATCGCATGCAAAAATAGTGCTGTATGGAATAGTCACTCTAGAAGCTAGATTTGCAGGACCCAGAATTAGACAAGTAGAATTTATGAGGCAGGTAGACCATGATTCAAGGGGGTATCAGAGTACAGGAAGAGTCAACTTTCTGATACCTGTTTTAGTTCTCCACCTCTTCTTTACCGTTATTATCGTTATACTGTGGAGTCCTTTTAGATAATTAGAGATGAAAACAAATGTGAATGAAAATTTCTGGGAAAAAGATGACTTCAGTGCAGACAATGAGGGTTGGCTGCACTAGTGTTTTGAAATATTGTGAGTGATATGAATAAGATATGAATAAGACAAGCAGAAAACAATTTCTTTCATGTTTACAAGTAAAATTCTCTTCTGACAGAGTTTGAGTGTAACTCTGTAACAGAATATATGTTCTATGGAAATTTAAGCTGGGAAGGAAAATATCACTTGTGAGCTTTCCAAAGGGCTGCACCCCTCATGGCTATGGTTAAAGGGGATAAGACAAGTGGTATTTTCTTTGAATACCTTGCAAGTTTTACACCAGTCTTCCTGAATATTGCTAATCTGTTAATTTCTAAGAAATTCAGTTTTGTTTATGGTGTTAGCAATCCAGAAAATGTTGCAACTGAAGTAAGGTAACTTGGCTTCTCTTGGAGCAGTTGTTTCAATAGCAGCAATGAGAGCAGCAAAAAGCAGGAGCTCTCAAAGTGCAGACAGATGAGAGGCTGTCAAGGAGATGTAAAAATGGATGGAAGTTTAAGGAAGATCCTTAAAAATCGAATGAAAAGGCAAAATCTGATCAGGAGAGAATTTTGACTTAATAAAATTAAATCCATTTGTCATTAAAATGTGCTATGAATTGAATTAGGTTGAGGATTAACAAAAGGTTTCTGTCAGTAGCTTATAGAATATTCTACATGGTGGGTTAGTTTTTTCTTATGCACATTTAACAAATATTCAGATAATGAATCTTTCAATTGTTAGTTCGATTTGATTGAGGGAGTGTGGGTGGTTTGCATAACAACTGTTACACCCTAAGAATGTTTCAAAACTATTGCAAGAAACATTAAACATAATGTTCCAAAGCATAACATATTGGGTGTATTAAGTTAGAGGTTTGCATTCGAATTTTCCAGCACAACACAGATAATTTTTGAGTGTTATAAATAGATTACTTAATTAATCTTCCCAAGGAAGGGATAGGTATGTAATATCACCTAATTCTGTACCACCCTGAAGGTGAAAAGTATCTGGTGGTTAAGTATTGACTGCATGATTCTCTTTCCTCAATGGTTGCTGACTCCTTGTGTGAGCAATCTAGAACCTCAGACTCCAGCAGGCTCTCAGTTGCCAACAATATTAACACACTGAAGTTGAATTGCCAGTGTTTGCTTTTATTTACCATCAAAGCTCTGGGGCAGACTAAAAGCATACTAAAATACAGCTAGTCCTTTGGACTTACAGACTGAAGTGTGTACAGATCTTTATATGGAAATACAGAGCTGAATTCTGCCCACAGTGGGCTCTGTGCAGTCTCAATGACCAGAGTTGTTTAATTGCAGCTCCACTTCTTGTTTCACAAAACACAGCTGCAGGAGTAGAAAGGTTCTCACTGAGATTCAACGAATATTTTTATACAGTTGGTCATTTCATAATATCCTATTCTGCTTAACAAGATGTTCTTCATTTTCTGGAAGTCACATGAGTTCCTAGAGGAAGAGTTTATTTTTATAAGTTGAGCTTTTGCAACTATTAGCTGATCTTTGGGGAAAAAAAATGCTTATAAAAGAGCCCATGGGTAAATAACAGTCATACCACCAAACATCAATTATTTGGCATAAAGATACAATTGGAGTACAAAGGTGCCCTTTCCAGCTGAAGGGAAATTCAGAATTGATTTCTGACGTGGTGGCATTGCTGTGTAGTGAAAGTTCTGCATCCTCACCAAAACTTGTGTTTGAAGTCCCACAGAACTGAAAAGTTTGATTGAAAGCCTGTTGAAGTAATCAGAGTCCTTCCTTTCACTATTGTGATTCTGAAAAAAGAAGGGAGGGGGGAGAGTGTTGTATGTAGTTATGTGCTGGTCTCTGAAAGGAACCTATCTGAAAAATACAGGAATTCACATTGAACTGTCTGATGAAGTGGCATTAGAGTTGCAAAAATAACTGGGACTTGTTACAACATTAACTTTGTCCTTGAATGTTAGGAAGCCACAACATTCAGCAGTATGTTTTTGTCCAGTGTGATCTGCTGCATTCATAGGATCAGTTGTTGCCAAGTAAGAATACCAAGTGTATTTTTCTACTGACTTTGAAGGCAGCAAAACAACCTTCATCTTCTTTCCGATCAGCATTTCTCCCACATTTATTTCCTGTCTTGTATGCAATTAATAATTTCTATGTCCTGGAATTGGGTTATTCCCGAGCTTTAAAGTCTTCAATGTGGAATGAAAGGTGAAAATAGGAAATTCTCATTGTAATGGTTCAATTTGATGTATTTTACATATTGTAGCAGATTCTATCATGTTAACATTTTGAAAATTGTACATCTACTTAAATTAGTCCTTTTTTTTCTATTTTCATATTATTTATGGAAATTTGCTTTTAAGAAAACAAATTAGGAAAAACACAGACTTAGAAAGACCTGAGAAAGTAGCATGAGGCTTGGAAAAAAATTGAAACATTTGTTTTTTAGGAAGTTAAAACCTCAGCCTCAAGGTGTTTGGATGGGACTGACATTTTATTATCGGTCAGAATATTTTCTGATTCTCTCTTCACTCTTACTTGCTGCAGTTTCTGCTCATCCCTTATTCTTTATCTTTGTTTCTTCATTATTTGTACAAGAATGAGGAGTTCTGTCAGAAAGCACTTAGGTTTTTAGGTTACAGATAATGTTATCAGCAACACTTTCACCTTCTGTAAAGACTAGATTACACAGCTCAATAGTATCTCACAGGACAAAAGTAATAAAAATCCACAGGGACCCGTGTTGTCATTCAGAAGTCAACAGACATGTTTCCATATAAAAAAAAATGCTGTTTAACATCACTCCAGTTATTGTCAGCATTCAAGAGTTTGTGAGGTGTAAACTGAGTGTTTAATGATTGTATGGATACTTAATTCTACAACTGCTTTTCCAATAATGTCTAATTTTAAAATATGGGACAGAACTGCATCTGGCTCTACATGAGTGTTCTAAAGAAGACTGAACACTCCACAGAGACAATTTCTGGTATGAAAAACTGTTTTCCTCAGTACAAAGCAGGGCATTCTCCAGATGGAGCATTAGTCCCAACATCACTTTCAGTTCAAGGACTTAAAACTGGCACCAGTTTAATATTAACATCTTTGGCAAGTAGTGAGCACCACCTTTTGCTGATTTTAAGCAAAATCTCTATGCATTTATCAGATTTCTGAGAGATGTTACATGACTCCTAGAGTGAGACTGAAGGATGAACTGTGTGATTTTATTTTGATGTAAAGATTGAGGAAGTTTCCTTCAGCAGACAGTTACAGCCACTGTAGCAGTGGAATGTGTCTCAAATGCCTGTGTATTTCCTGGGAAGTTAACATGGATCTTTTCTTCGGTATTTTGCTATACTTGAATTTTGCCCATAGATATTTGCTGCAGTTGGTGGTCTATCAATAATTTTGCTGACCGATAGTTCATTCCAGTCCTTCTCATAAATAAAAAAATGTGATAGTAGCATCAGAAAATTTTTAAATAATATAAACAGCAAGTGACAGTACAGAACAATCAAATAATTGGCATTTAATTTTGTAATTTTTTCTGACATCACCATTCTGTGGTAGGATATGAGGAAATTGTAAAGAGTTTGGGGTGTGAGAAACTGCTGGCAACACTTGCTTAAGTAGAATTGCTGTCTTTCTGAGTTATTTCAGGTGTAATTTCTGTAGTATATAGGCACTGAGCTCTTACCACAGAACCACACTGCGTTTGGTAAAATCAATCCACATTGATTTCAACGTATTCATTAGCCAGTCCCTGCAGTTAGCTACTTTCAACATGGCAAATTGAAGCTCAAAGTTACAAATCCAAAGAAAACAATGCTGTTGCCTAGTTTATTGCCTAATCCTGAGCACAAATAAGCAGCTCAGACTTTTGGCTCAGCATCTGGTGCATTATTTTAGACCTCTAGAAGTTGTATCTGTAAACAATAATTTTCTCTAAACGTAAAAATGTAGAAATCAAACATATTTGTCAATGCTGAGAAATGAAACTATAAACTGATATCAAATAGATGATAAAAAGTTGATTATAAATAAGGATGGTTAATGTACAGTATTTTCAAATTACTATCCAAATGATTCTGGTTATATCCATTTTTAAGACACGCTTCTGCAGTGTGACACAAATTGACAATTTTGGGGATTATTTTACTCTACAGTATTTATTTCTGTCCTGCATATGGAGACAGTAGTTTGTTTTGGCACATAAATACTCAAGCAAACAAAGATTCCTGGAACTAGAAAGAAAACTTCCAGTAAAACAAAGATTGAACTCTCAAAAGTTCAAATAATACCTAAATTAAACATTACTGAGATTACATGTTATTATCTTTACTTTTTGTTTTTCAAGTGCAGTGCTAGCAGAGTGTTTAGAATAGTACTTCTCTGTTCTCTGTAAGTTTGTAATACATTTTCTGATAGGCACTTTCTGTGTACTGATTATTACAGTGATTTGTTTTCTGCACAAAACCAAGCGGCTGTGAGCATTGCCTTTACTGAACATTCCTTTCCTGCTCAAAATCATTACTTTAGTCCAGGGATGACCAAAGAAATTATTGTTTCTTCAGGGGATGAAAGAGGAAGTGGAAGTAAACAAGAGGATAAAAATACCACTGAAAATCTGAAAACAAGTGAAAGATGGAGCCCAAATTACTGCCCATTTCATTATGTCAGTAAACATAAGAAAGCAGACAAGAACATATGTATTGTTACATGCAGTATTTATGCTAAAAGTAATGCTTAACGCTTAATTTACAAGAAGAAAATAGAAGCTGATATTACTATTTATATAAAGAATCAGGTTATATTAAAAGATGTCAGTAAGTTGTGGGGAATGGAATAACTAACTCATGTGGACTTGGTTTCATGGACAGCCATGAACATTGCACTGCACTCTCCATGCAGTAAAATCTGGTAACCCAAACAGATGGGGACATGCTGTAAATGCTGAGTGACATTTCTTTAAAGGCATGGGTGGTAAGATGGGAGTACAATATTCTTGGGGAAACAGTAACAGTGGGTAATAGTGTATTTGTTAGTTTGACTCACATAAAATTGTCTCTTGAAAGTCAGGTTTTTCTGCAGTTTTGTGATCTCTGGCTGTAGTAAGGGCAAATGGCAGAGCACCAAAATTACAGTAAGACTGGGTAACCTGATTTTGGATTTATCATACCCTTGTTTTCAGGGTTACGGCTTCAAGTTTGGTAGATCTGCAAATGAGGTGCCAGTAATTTTGAGGAAAGAAATTAACTTGATCAACAAGTTGTTAGTAGAGCTGAATTTCTTCTTCAGCAAAGAAGAAATAGCTCCCATGTCATACTGACGTTAATATTGTTAACTAAATGTGAGAAGCCCTGGCTCATGCCCACTAAGTTCAATGAGAAACATCTTGAATCCACAACATTTTGGCACATTATTTTGATGGCTTCAAGGAATAGGAATATATAGGACTATAAGGGAGTAGAGCTGATAAAATGAAATTTTAATGTCACTAAATTCAATGAGAATTCTACTGTTCATTTAGAAAAGGCTGAAATGGTTCATGATATATACCTTATTTCACTTAAGCTAAAGCATGATTGGATGGGCCGCCTATGGAAAACTGGTGAATAATAATAAGGAAGACAACTCATTAAGATCTGAATTTTGTACCAGCAAGCTATTAAAATTTTTTTAAAAGGTTTTACAAAAAGAACAAAGAATGAAGAAACAATTCTGTTTCCTTGAAAATGTAAAAATTTGAAAAAAACCCTAAAAACAAGCCTAAGGGTACCAATTCTTTTTTAATGTTTTAATTCATCCTGTCAGGTGCAAAGAATAAAAGTGACCCTTTTGCATATACAAGCACTAATTTCAGAGCCATCAGCACCAGAAAAAATAAATTTCTACCAATGATAGGTTCATGCATCGTGCTTCAATATAACTTCATCTGCAGACATTCAGTACAGAGTGGAGTGGTGTATTAGTCCTGTTACTTGGGAGCCATGGTTTGGTGTAATTGCTGCTTCCCTGGACTTCATGACCTTAATTCCTGAAGTCAAGGTGGTTGTGGGTTTTAGAGATATACCCAAAGAGAGGAAAATGCACCAAGGTGATCAGAAATAATAACAATATAGAATAAAAAATCCATGATCATTTTGCTTTTAAAACTACATGTAAGATGTGAATATTGTTATTTAAATAGCTTCTTTCCCCATACTTTGATGCCTCTACAGTACACTTCCTTATTTCAAATTAATACTGGAAAAGGCTTTAGCTGAAAAATTTCCTTGGTCTGAGACCAAAAGAAAGCTTCATTAGCATAATTTCTTACAGTCGTTCTGTTACTATTTTCAGGGACAGAAATATAATTATCCTTTTTGTAAAAAAACCCAACAGAAAAACTGTGAACATAGTGAAATTATGGAAGATCTAGATTACAACTCCAGTGAAAAATGTGGGATGAATTGGATGGAATATAAATATCAGTTCTGACTGAAGCATGAAACTTAGGCAAACAACAGGGGGAAAAAACCCCACCCTTTTTAGGACATTTTGAGATGTGTGAAAACTACAAATGCTAGAACTGTGAAAAGGAAACTGGGAATTTGATCCATATGTTCTGGAAATGCCACTGCCCACAGCTAAATTATTTTTGGAGAACAGAACAGAGAACAGAAGAACAACTGCTAATGCTGTTATAAACACAGGGTCTCCCTGGTGGTGCAAAGTTCTTACCATGGCAGATATTAATGAGCAACTGTTACCATCTGGATACCATATATGAAGAAATAATATTTAGCGTGTTCTAGAATAATTTCTAAGGCATATGATATAATTTATCAATGATTTAGATAAATCTCTGAAGAGAAATCTTTCTGCTAACTCCAAGGGGAAAAACTGCTATTCATGGTGGTTTACACGTAGATTTTTTTTTTTTTAATTTTTTTTTTAAATATAGGCGAGTATAATTAAAAGTCCTGAACTGATCTAAGTAATTCTACTCTATCAGAGAAGATCACATTCTAAGCTTGGGAAGCTCTTTATTGTGGTATATTTTTACGAAGTGAAATATTTTTTAAATCTGCACCATATGCAATAGCAGTATGACCTGGGGACAGATTCTCCTACTGCTTCTCAAAACCAAAAGCATATCATACTGATTACAAAAGAAATAATTAAAAATGAACTTGGCCTACCATTTACTCGGCCTCAGGAATGTGTGATTGGAAGGGATGAACTTCACCCCAGTTTCATATTTCTTTTGTGTACTTTTAGTGAGCAGACTCTTCTTACCAATTGCCACCTTCCCCTTTCTACCTCAAGGCTGACCCGGGACACTTTTCCTCTGACAGTTCAGTAGCCTGCAATTCTCACATTCTGGTTTATTCTAGACAGTCAGTACCCATTTGTGCCAACAGTATCCTTCTGGAATGCAACACAAGTAATTCACACTAGTAACTCTTGCCACATAAAAGGACAGAGACCAACAAAAAGTGGGTTAGATTTAAAGAAGGCAGTATGTACATTTTTCTTGGCCATACCAGCAAACTCTCCCTGAAAAAGTTGAAAGATATCTATAAAAAAAATTTGAATGGTGGCAGTTATATACCATCTGTTTTGTTCTGGTTTAGAAAAGAATTGCATCAATCCATGATGTTCTATATACCACCTCTCCCTCACAACAGCCACTAAGCAAAGCCTAGCAACAGTTGTGCCTATCGTATTGGAATAATCAAAAAATGAGTTTCTTTCATTATAAATGACATTTGAAAATTATATCAATAATGCAGTTCTGGTCTGCTACTGATTTTTAATCTTATTTGAGAAAATGTTTTTGCTAAGCAATTTATGAATTATGAAAATAAATAGTTCTCTGCACGTATAATCATCAAGCTTGAACAGTTTTTATTTTTCATGTCTTTATTCATTCTTTTCTACATAGTATTTGTGGAATTCAGCATCTGGAACGAGCAGGAAACAGGTTGACTCTCTTTGACTCCCTTTATTTCTGCATAGTGACGTTTTCCACTGTGGGCTTTGGGGATGTTACACCCAAGATATGGCCTTCAAAGCTGCTTGTTGTCATTATGATCTGTGTTGCTCTTGTGGTGTTGCCCATACAGGTAAATGTGGATTTTTCTTCTCTTTAGAATTATTTTTCAAACAAAAGAATAACAACTGAAATAATTTATTGTTACTATTATTATATTATATGCATTATATTATTTCATGTAGAATGTCAGAAAAAGAACCATTTTATATATCTCTTGCTTTTTTCCCCCTTTTCCTGTATGTTTTCCTATACTCTAGATTTATACTAAAACCCACAGCACTAATAACAGCTTTCAGGTGCTGATGAAAGCCTTCTACTCCTGTCATGTACCACAGAGCCCTTCCCTTATCCTGAGATATGGGTTTGTTATTAATGGAGCAATTTAAAAAAAAGGCACAACAGTAGCCAGCACTTTCTTTATGAGTGTAGCATTTCCTCAGCAGGCTCTCCCTGTTTCTAATCCTGGTTCTCTCCACTTCCTCTCTTACTCTTACAGCTCAGTGCTAACTTGAAAAAAATCTCATTAAATCTGCAACTCCAGCAAATTGGGTTCACAGCTGTGTATGGTACACACGCACACAGAGCCAACAGCATAGTTAGGAATTTGTCATGCCTACCTAAGTTTAGGACTTTCTAACAGTTTTAACAGGAAAAGACTGATTTGTGAAAATCCAAATATTTCAAGGACTCCATTGGCTTTATTAAATTTGCACCAAGCATTTTCCAGCTCATTAGGTGAGGCTGCATGACAGGCGCTCTGAGGTTACATGGGAAGCCCTGCCAAGATGTTCATAGTTCCACTGATCATCCAGACCTTGTGACAGGAAAAGAGGGTGTGGGCAGACACTGCATTTTTATCAAAGCTTATGGTAGACCTGCTAGACTATGAAGCTCCAAAGTTTCTCACACAGCCATAGTTTCCAGACTCTGCTTCTTTGACAGTGAACTAAAGCTCACTGTGAGCAGGCAACACAGAAACCCTGGGAGGCTGGAAGCTCAAGCTTTAATATTCCTTTTATTGAAGTTTTTTGAATGTTATAATTATACCTAAATATTTAATGTCTGTGTTCACAGACATATGCACTAACAAAAATATATTCTCAATCAGTGAAAAATTAGTAAAATATATATTTGCATCAAAAACTAAAATGTGCTCTGCTTAGGAAATCTATAATTTCCTAGGATATAGAAATTTCACCTTTCAGGTACTTCTGAGTCATACTTCAGAAATAAGTGGTCTACATTAGCAGTAAATAATCTAGATTCTACTGGCCTTTCACATAAATTTATCTATTATTAGCTACTTTCTTTTGTGCATTTGTAGTGATAATGGGGCTTCCTTCATTTTTCCATACACTGAATGTGGGCAGCATTCCTTCCTGAGCTTTTGTCCTGCTATGATATGTAATCAGTTGCTATTCATGATACAACTTCTCCATCAGTTGAAAGTGGATGGGAAAAAGCAGCTATCACAGAGACACAGAGTTAAATTGAGCTCAGTATTAAATGTATATTACTTATAAGAAGCTTTGAAATGGTGTTTGTATGTTTTATTTCAGACTATTACAGTATTCCCTTTGGTCTAAGGGATTCAGACTAGTAATGCTTACTGTTAGCTGCATATATTGTTCAGTTGGCAAAGGCAGATTTGCTGTATTAACAGCTGCTGTGTTTTTAAGTTGTATGTAAATTTATAAGACAGGTAAGAGAATATACAGCAGGTCACCTTTGGAACATTATAAAATCTCTGGGAAGAGTTATTACCCAAACTAAGTAAAGTGGTGCTTGTATCCAAGTAACACATGAAAATTTAACCTTTCATATGAGGGAACCATCTCTGTCACATGACACTAGAAAGACAGTTCACAGGTATAAAATACTTAAAGGAGTAAGGTACCTGCCTTCATTCTTTTCTAAAATCTCAAGAGCAAATGTAATCTCATGCTGGTTTAATGAATTTTCACTATTATTTGTACGTGGTAGATTCTGGCACTACTGCCATGCTTTTCAGTCACCTGAATTCATCTCATACATTTGAACATTTTACAAAGAAAATGACATTGTGGGCCAAGAGCAGCTTTTCATAGAGCCATGAGATGAATGATGCAACACTGTCAAGTCATTATACTGTTGTACTGCATGCCTACTTGTCTATATTTCACTGACAATTGGCATCTCTTGCAGTTTGAACAGCTGGCATATTTATGGATGGAGAGACAAAAGTCCGGTGGAAACTACAGTAGATACAGAGCTCAGACAGAGAAACATGTTGTGCTGTGTGTAAGCTCTTTGAAGATTGACTTACTTATGGATTTCTTAAATGAATTCTATGCTCATCCCAGATTGCAGGTACTGACAGTAAAAAAAAAAAAAATCCCCCCCCCCAAAGAAAAAGAAACACAAAACACAGATTAATTTTTTTCAGAAAGGCTTCAGAAATAGTCTTTAATTTGTAAAACTGAATTTGGGAATAGGAAGCTCAATTGGGCACCTATAACTGCAATGAGAAGCTGAGATACAGCATTTCAAATTGAGGTAGACAGACTGAATAGATAGAATTACTGTCTTGCTGAATTATGCCAGTCCTTTTAGAAACGGGTATTTCCATGCAAATTCCTTAGATTCTACCCCAAAACAGAAAATAAATGAAAGCTACTCAAATTATTTTTTCCCATTCTTTTGGGACTGGATCCAAAATCCTCACAAATCAAAGCATCCTTTGGTTTTCACATTTTGCTTTGTTTTTTTGCCAGTGTTTAGAATCACAGAATGGGTAAGAGTGGAAGGGATCACAGTGAGTCATTTGGTCTAACTTCCCTGCTCAAGGAGAGTCATCTCTGTTCATTGCATGGGATTTTAAAGGTTAAATCCTTTTGGAATTGTAGAAGTTAAAAAATAAATACATGCTCTTTAAAGGACAAAGACCTTAAAAAAATTACACAGAAGAGATTTTATTAGTGTACACATATTCCCTGGCTAATGCAAACTTGTCATATGACTTGTCTGGATCATCTAAAAGCCTATTTATGTGAGATAGCAATTTGGATTTATTATCATTACCTTTGCTACAGACTATTTCTTTTAGTAAGCCTTCTCTGTGCCTTTTACCAAGTTACCTATGTACCATGCTTCATTAACAAGTGTAGAAATCACACAAATACAATCCTCAATTGGCTAAGGAGCAATTTGCCAAGTCCCAAATCCAAAATATTCCCCAAAATAATTAGCTAGCACGAGGCATAAGCAAATGCACAAAGAAATCAAGTTCGTTATAGCGCAAATACAAATTGGGATTTAAAATTTAGTTAACTAACCTGAAGAATGAGTCAGGTTCTGTGATAGACTGGAGACAAAGAAGGAAAGTCCCAATACTACTAGAAGAGCTTATATACAGTCCCTTCACAGCTGAAATTGAGTTGGTCTCAGTGATTTTAGAGATCTTTTTCAACCTTAATGATTCTGTGAACTGGGAAGCTGAAGGATACAGATGGTGCACTGCATCCAGTGCACCGAGCTTTCCACAAAAGCCTGCGTGTCCCAAGGAAGACTTCTATGACAAGACTGTCCTAAGCATTCAGTCTCTCCTCTCATGTTCCATTTACCTCTCCTTTTATCTGTGCACACATGTATTCTTCAGATCAACCTTATTTTTCCTACTAGGGAATATCTGTAACACAGGAAGCAGAGGTTGGATTTGCTCATTAATGTAAAGGAAAAAAAATTGGGGAAAATCAACTCAGACTATCAGTAACTATCAGAGATGGGTTTGACATCCCAAGTCATTGTTGACTCCTTTTCCAGTATCAATAAACGGTAACAAAAGAAAGTAAGATGACTATTCTCTCCCCACCACCCCTTTTTTTCCTCTTTGACAGGACTATTATGTCGTTATTTTGTGTCCTACCGAGATGGATGCTCAGGTCCGAAGGGTGTTGCAAATCCCAATGTGGTCCCAAAGAGTTATCTACCTGCAAGGCTCAGCACTGAAAGATCAAGACCTGTTGAGAGCTAAGTAGGCAAATACTGACCATGTTTTTTTACTTTTGTTTCACTCATATTGTTGGATAAATAAGTTTAACAAACAACAAAAGCTGTGCTAGAAGGAAAGCATGTGTTAGAAAGCAAAGCTCTTTGATATAATTAGTTTCTCTTAATATTTGAAATTTTTCAAGGAGAAAATATTTGCAAGCTTTTTCATTTGACCAAGTTTTTTTTCAGTCTTTTCTGTCTCAGTTTTTAAAGGTATTGACACAGAATGCTTGTGATTTCCTCTGAAAAAGCAGAACAGAATATTTTGTAATGACAGTAATGATAGAATTTATTTCTATTTCCTGAGAAAATATGGTGAATGTGATGGTAGTTCTATTGACCAACCAAAGAGGAAAAAAAGGAAACATAAATAATTATCACTCTTTGAACCCACTGTAGTTTTGTTTTCTTAAGTTCAGCCCTGTAATATAGAACAACTATTCTACTATATCTCCATATACTCTTCTTTCAGGGCCCTCCTCTTACCACATACTTCCACCACCTCTAAGAAATGCTCTCTGCTCTTTGCTAGTTAATAGTGAGTGACATTTATCAAAACACATCAGTCAAACACAGTTCCTCACACCTCCCCCTTCACCACTGCTCAGTCAGTTGAGCACGTGAAGGAATTCACAGTGGAATTCACGTAGAAGGATTGTCTCTTTCAAATCTCCAGAGAGAGCAAGGTGATTCTTAGCAAATAACTGCGTTAACCTATCTGCATTGCTCTATAATGTAGAGATCAAAAAATTAAGCCAACACCTGTCTATTTGTGTCATTCCGCCTTCTTTATCCAGCGGGAGTTATTTCCAAGAATCTCATCTGTGGAGAAGCGTCATGAGCAGTGTTACCTTCTCAGACTTCTGTCACTGAAAAAACCAGCTACTTCTACATCTGTTTAAAATTTGACAAGACAATAAAGGGGTTTTTTGGGATTAGAAATTTTCTTTTAGAGAGATTTTTTTTTTCCCTTTCTTGCTGATTTCAAGAAGGAATTCACGTGTGGATTTAGCTGACATTTGTTCTACACATTAGGAGAAGAAAAATTAGGCTGTTCCCTAAATATAATCTTGATATTCACTTATAATAACCTGGAGGTAGTCAGCTGTGGAACTGTGCTTTTTCCTGCAGAACACATAATTGAATGTACCTGTCACAGAATAATTTTCAGCCTCTCCTGAGAGAAGAAGCATAGTGGGAATTTAATAGAACATTTAATATGAAATATAGCCCAGTGCCCAAGATGTTTGCTGTATTTCTTTTTAATGAGAACATAATGTGCTGAGAAGATAACAAGGCACATGGTAAACTTCTTCTAATAAATAAAGTAATGGTTATGAACCACAACAAAATTATCAAAAAATGTCTCATTATCAAAATTTATACATGTATTATTTGTGAAATCCAGTGTGAAAATAACATGATAGAGGTCACAGCAAAAAGTAAAGGAATACCAAAAGTTGGCTGACTGCATAATTAGGGGATAGTTGACAGCAGACTATATTTTTCTCTATATGCCCTAGTAGACAGTTTGACCTTATAAAAATGATTCTCATTCTTCCTTTCTGCCTTTGAGGGCATTACTTTGCAGATTCTTGGTGTTCTTTGAACAATGTTTACGTGCACAGCTTTAAAAAAATAGATTGAATAAATTCTGTTACGAGGTGCCACACTGTTCACCAGCATGACTGGAAACTTCACAGCTACTGCAGCCACTGAGACAGTAATTGATTAAAACAGCTCTCACTCTTCATGCAGATTGGCCCTAGACAGTGAATAACCCGAACATGTTGATTTCTTTCCTCTACATTGTCATGACCTCAAAAATTTTTCCTCTCTTCTTCCACTTTCTTTAGTGAACCCATGTCCATTCTTTTTCTATAGCTTATACTTTTTCCATTCAAAAATTTCTCTTCTATATATAAAGTCCCTTCAATTTTTGCCATCCCTAAGCAACAGAACTACTAGTGGGTTTTCTTGTCTCAGAGTCAGTTTCCTGGCACATAAAAATGGTATAATTGACAAAGCTTTTTTAATTGTTAGAACATTAATAACACTTCTCTCATACTCTTGGTTCTAATAAATGTTTTTAACACAGATGTCATTAGTGTTTCTGTTGTCTACGTTAATGATATTAGATGTTAGGCTTTGGTTATTATCCTTGTCATATGTGGCTGCAGTGATTCAAGAATTTACAAAAAAATACATTGAGGAAAAAGGTGAATATGTTCACATGAGGTTCCATTTCATTATAAAATCATCTATATATACTTTCATGCCAGTTACCTCATTAGCTCTAATCAAAATCTCATCTAATTTCCTACAACTTTTGTAAAGACTCTTATCTTCTCAATACTGCTCCCATATTTAGCTGAAATTGCTCATACAGCTCCCATGATTTCCTCCTAATCAAATACACCATGAACTGAAAATAGTTGATTTAATGCATACATACACAGAAATGTTTGTTATTTGTCCCAAACACATTGTTCTTGTACATCTACCCAACTTGCTGCTATCACTAGGCAAGACAGGTCTGTATTAAGTTACCTGCCCCATGTTGTTCATTCTTTCCATAACAACTTGTGCATATCAGACCCTTACACACTAAGCAGAATGGTGCTATTTATTCACCTTTTATACTCACAGCAGGTAGGTATTTATTTTGCAAATTAAGTGTATTTGAGGACAGTCTGCTTGTATTACTTTGGCACAGCTTCTACTGGCACCAGGGAAAGAAATGAGAACAGAGAGACTGAACTTTCTCTGTGTTCTGCTTTCATATGCAAGACTATGAACTGTGAAACCCAAGTCCATGTAAGTACTTTGTTGGAATGTAACAGGCTTGTCTCCTCTTTTCTAGGATGGACGATGCTGAAGCTTGTTTCATTCTGAGCAGCCGCTGTGAGGTGGACAGGACAGCAGCTGTAAGTCTGGAACAAATAACGAGGGATGAATGTGCATGTTGTTTTATTGTCACTGCCCGTATTCCCTCTCAGGGACTGAGATGTCTTCTGTGAACAGAAGATTAAATTAGCTGAGTTACACACAGATTTTGCATGTGGAATGAACTTCTTGTCTCAGATAAGAGAATGAAAATATTTCTATTCGATTCTGTAAGGTTAGGATTCCATAAATTTAGGAAAAATTATTCTAATGGCTCATTTCACATAACATCTATACTTCTGCTTTTTTAGATACCAAATTACATGATCTGCCTACTAAAGAAGTTAGGATTTTATAGCTCATTTTAGTTACACATTGATTTTTTTTTCCAGAAACAGTAGAAATTTATACATTTTACCAAGACTTTAAAAAACTTTCAAAAAATATTTTCATGCTGGATAAAGTAAATTTTTTTCAGGTCTTTTTTTTATGGAACAATGGCAGAATAGCATATAAGCACTATCATAGTACCTTGTAGATAGATTGATAATTGGTCAGTATTGAGAGTTTACCACTAACAAAGTAGAGAGATTCAATTCTACTTATACATTCATTTGTGACTACTACTAAATAACCAATATGTCTGAGAGTACTTGACCATTTTTTCCATATTGGCCAATTTTAGAAATGCAAATGGCAAGACTCTTTGAGTAAGTTTCTGTGGTTTTGTCCATGCTAGGAGTTATTTGCGGGCAAGTAAGCTACTGTCCATGAAGGAAACTGCTAATAAAAACCTCTATTCAGTATAGATGTGATAGAGGAATAAAACTATTTTAATGTGAACTAGATCCCTTCCAGGTAATGAAATTAATTACTGATCACAAATACCCAGGAAAAAAGTCCACTGAGGAAGGATTTATGAACATAACCCTAAATTTTTCACCAACAGTACACACTAAATTATTGCATGCTTGCCTCTATTCAGTTCAATCTCAAACTCCAAAGGAAGATCAGAATAAGTCTGAATATTCCTAAAGATGCTTAAAACACTGCCTAACAAGACTGAATTACCTTTTAAGCAATCTCAATCTGTTTTGCTGCTACATTATAAGAAGTAGCAATTATTTTTCTGAATGTTAAAAATAGATACAGTAAAACATGGGAAATGAGGGCTTTGCATTATATGTCTAGTATTTCTTAATATATTCTCTATCACTTGTTACAATTACTTGATCTGCTATAAAAACTAAGTTGTTTCCATACCTACACATACAGCATCTCAGGAAAGGGAGAATAACAAAAGCAAGATAAGCTGCAGCTAGCAATAAGAAGGGATGTTTCCTTGTTAGGCAGATGAGCCCCCAGAAGCAAATTAATCAAGCATAATTTATTTTTTGTAGACTGCCAGCATGCTGCAAAAAAAATAATCTTTTATTCAAAGCTAAAGATCCTGTTCTGGTCCCATCACTTGCAGGAAGTCACTGAGAAATAAATCTATGCTTCTACTGTAACATTGAAACTTACTGAGCTAAGAGCTTTGAATTTGATTCATCAGCAAATGACTCCTGAAAATACTGTAGTGAAAGCCAGTGAACTGGCAGCAAGTAATCCTGGAGTAGTCAAGCAAGGCAAACATACTGTTTGGAAGGGACAGAGGAGTCTAGGTGCTTAAGGGTAAGAAAAAGCAAGAGTTCTTGCAAATACCTGGGAAAATACTGGTAACTTCTGAGAGACTGAAAAATAACAAAAGAGCCAAACTCTCTTGCCTAAATTAGCCATTAGTTCAGAATAAATCACCTCCAACATCTCATTTCACAACACATACTTGACAGCTGCACAATGGTTAGAAATGGAAAGTCCCATAAAGGCAGGGCACGTGATCTATACTGCACTTGGTAGGCTTATGCAGCATTAAGGACAGCTACACCAACAGGTAAGCTGTTCATCTCTGCTCTTAGCTGCTCCAGACTTTGTGTACAGAAAAGACCATTTTCAGCTCTGCTGAAGTGCCCCATAGGGCAGACAGGGCACTCTCTGTGGAGCTCACAGAGCTTCCATCCATTCTGGCCACCTCTGTCCAGTTTTGGCTTTGGAGTCATGGCCAGCTACATCTCTCTCCAGGCAGCCTTTCTGTCCTCAGGAACTCTGTCCTGGGAAATACCAAAATGGTCCCTGGCACGTTTCAGCTGCCAGTACAGACTATTATCACATCTCATTTATCTTTGCATCTGAGCATACAAACAGGTATATCTTACCAAAGACATGATCCTGTTACCTTCCTCTGGCAGGTATGAGAATGCCGTGTTGGAAGGCTGGCTGTTTTGTCATAGTGGTGCAGTATCTCAGCTCTAGGAGTGATATTCTGAGGGCGTGATCCAAAGCTTTTAAATAAGGTGTCACCTCAGTCTTGTTTTCTTTTTTTATTGTCAAATTACCTTTTCACAGGGAATGCAATTATTTAGACTGCAAGTAGAAAACAGGACAATTTTTTATTTATTTTGTTTTATTTTACTGCCCCCTAGAGCTTTGAAATGAAATGGATTTGATTTCTTACATTGTTCCAGCTCCAGTCATTACTAACAACTTTAGTAATGAAGTACATAAGGTTACAGTTTGTCACTAGGCTGAAGGAAGTTCAGTTGTCATCCCAGTATCAATCTTTATATCTACAACTGATTTTACACCCTGTTATTGTGAAGCTGACAAACTGTTTCAGAGAGTCTTGGATCCTCTCCTACATTTGACAGCTGTCAAAATAAAAGGAGGAGATTCCTGACCAGAACAGCTGTTGTTACTCAAGTGATTTTTCAAAATCCATGAGGGTTTTTATCTCCCTAGCTACAGTTCTCAAGCAGAGGATCTACTCATGTGCCATGGATATCACTGGATGTTCCCTGCTTGCTATTTCGTTAGCAAGTAAGTTTTAATGACAACATTTCTACAGCTGACAGCTTTGTTCTAGTGCTCTCTGAAAATTCAAAGATAGTCCAGTTCAAGCTGGCACCTTTTTTTCCCCCTTCCATTAATCAAATTTTGTAACACTGCTGTACTGAGAATCTAAGCTACACTGCCTTAATAGCGTCACAATATGCATGCAAACATAGGAGGATGTAACTAATGTATCAAGTCGTGTGGCAAGAAAAAGATTAAAGTAACAACTATTTTAAAATACATATTAAATGTACTTCCTTGAGTTATGATGATTTAAATTCCTGTTACACCCACTTTAAAACATACAGCTTTTCATACATAAACTTAAATATCACCTCTATATTAATCACCATTTGTATCAGTGGTATCACCAATACTACATGAAGAGACTGAATCTAAGAAATCACTTGAAGTGCCTACCTGTATTTTTTGTCTCTCTTGCCTAGAGTGCTTCTTCAGAGTGGAATTTGGGAGTCTAAATAGGCAAAAAAACCCTTGGAAACCCAAATAACCAGCTTTTGTGCACAATCATCTGTATATACCAAGTGAAAAGAGAGAAAAAGAAGCAATAATGCAAAGTTATTAGATTAACAGCACATAAATGAGTTGACCTTATGAAGCTGTATAGGGCATTTCAGTATCCATTTTATATATATCACATGTTTGTAGACTGCTGCTTCAAAGAAGAGTTAGTAAATGGAGAACAAGGCATATTTTGGAGTGTTAAAACTGAAAATGTGCCAAATAATCATTAAGAGATTTTAATTTCAAAGTGTCTTTCCCTATTCTATACAATTATGTAAAAAAAAAAAGTATGTTGAGATTCATATTTTTAGTTTTATGCCACTCACTTCTATGGGTCCATGTTTTTTGGGGTCTTTAATAAAATAGATTCATTTGAATAATTTTAGAAAGCAATCTTCATTCTTATATTTAACTATTATTGCACATTCTGATAAAACCAGGCTTTTTAGATAAAATGATAATTTAAAAAAAATCCAAGAAAAGAGCTAACAGAAATAACTATATCTCTAGGCATGTGGCATACAGAAAACAGCCTTTTCTTACCACTTTTGCAAGCCAGTGTGGTCTGAATGATTACTATGGAAAGGAAGGGAGGAAACTGGTAATGGCAAACCCTGAGCAATTAAGCCACATCATCACTGCAAGTGACTGATACCTTTTGCACAAAAAGATTAAGTAACATCTTCACCAACATAAAATTTTCAACTCTGTCCCCTAATCCACTCCCAAACCTCACACTACTCCTGTAATATATCTGCATGACTGCCATCTATCACATTATCCAGCCATTTGCTACTTGTAAGGTGTGTTGGCATTTCATCACCTTAAGACAAAACAGCAAAAAAACCCTACTCACAAGTAGAAATAAAAAATAAACTATTAAAAAGTCCTAAGAATAAAAAAAAAAGACTTCATAAAAGGAAAACCTGCAGCAGGTTGCATCCAAGTTCTGCATTCTCCCAAATGGGCACAGCAATCCTACATCTATGAAACTGTTAATAAGAAAAATGGGAAATAATGCATTTTAGCCTTCTCAAAAGGTCTTCCTCTTTTGACTCTGTTCCGTATTTCTAGTAGAAAAAGTACTTGCTAACATCTCAATTGACATTAAAATATTATGGTTTGAAAATGTCAATTACGCCCTGTTCCAGGCAGAGATTTTCCCTTGTGTTCATGAGTCTGAAAGCTTTTCTTATTGCTGATGCTGCAACATAATGAATCATTCTTTATATTTTATCTTTTAATACCACCAATTTCATGACTTGGCAAGGCATTTCAATCCAGGTATTTCTTTGTAGATGCAGGTCTCAAATATTCCTTTCTGCTTTTGAAATTAGTACTAAAGACTGATGGCTGAAACACTGAAATTAGTCTTATTCCACTAAATTCAAAATATGGATGCATTATCACATAGATTACTTTCTGGGATAGCAGTATTCATCCTTGCCATGTGGTAACAAAGAAAAAAAATAGCAGATTGAGAATTCTCTTGGAATCTTTGGTCAGTAGCTGGTAAAGTTTTGATGTCAGTTGTGCAAATGTTTTAGTTGCAGAAAAATGTAGATCTACTTTTAATGAAGCTGATATATTTTAGAGTCATCCACAATTTTAAACTCTCAGTTCCTGATGTCCTCATTTAATTTTTTTTTAATTTTGTGTCTCTTTGGAAAGACATCTCTGCTACATCATTCTTGATTAATTAGACGTGACTCATCACTGCCATCTAATGCTACCACGCCCAAATGCTGCTCCTTTCCAAATGACACGATCCTTAACACTTCCAAAAAGATAGGAGAGGGTCAAAGTACCTTATTTGTGACAGATTTCTGGCAGCAAGCTCTCCATTCTGCATTCTAACCAATTGAATGTATTATACTAGGATTCTAGGATAACAAAGGTTAGAAGGATGCTGAGGAGGTCTCTGGTCTGACAGTCATGAATGCAGACCATTTTGCTCAGAGCTTTGTTTAGGTTCATATGGAAGTCTCCAAGGGAGCAGATAGCATAGCAGGAACTGTACTGTCTGTGTTTACAGGACAAAGGGTTTTCCTTATATCCAGTCTTCATATTCTTTTCAACTTAGAACCATTGTCTCATCTTCCAGCTGTTGTCTTCCTTCCATTGTCTTGTCTTCCAGCCATACATCATTGAGCAGAACCTGGCTTCATCTGCTCTATAACCATCCCACAGATAACAGAGGTTGCTGTTTGGTCCCCCTGAAGCCACATCTTCTGCAGGCTGAATAGGTTCCCTTTCCTCACAGGGCCTCTGCTTCTGCCCCTGACTTGGTGATTCTCTACTGAACTCAATCCAGTTTATACTGCTGTATCAAGGGCCTGCAAACTGGACATAATGTCTAGTTTCAGTCTAACTTGTGCTGAGTAGAGGGTTTTAATCACTGCTTTCTACTTACTTTCTGTGCTTCTGTTGAAACAGCCCAGGATGGTGCCAGCCCGTGCTCAGCTCACTCTCTGTTGGGACCCCAGGGTCTTTGCTAGCAGAGCCGCTGTTGCCAGTCAGTCCCCAGCCCGTGCCAGTGGAGGTGGTTACTCAGTCCCAGCAACAGGACTGTGCTTGTGCTCTTGTGGAATTTCATGAGGTTCTTGCCCACCCATTCCTCAACCTTGTCTTGGTCCATCTGAACAACAGTCCTGCTCTCAAGGGCTTTGACTGTTCCTTCCAGTTTGGTGGTGTTTGCAAATCTGCTGAGCATGCACTCTTTCCCCTCCTCCAGATCACAGATAAAGATGTTTAGCAAAACAGGTTCCAGTACAGATCCCTGTGATACTCCATTTGCCCACATCTTTGGGTAGAGTTCATGCCCTAAGACTCTTGTCATCTAACCTGCATTTTATCCTTACAGTTTTGCACTCCTCCAGACTGTAATGTCTGAACATGGAGAACACAGATTATTCTGGTGTTGTTGGAGACCTTCCCTAGTCTCCACAACCTTTCAAAGGTGAGAAAGGAAGTGTACACGGACATGGCTGTGTTTTCTCTGTACCATCTGACCCTGCAGGCTTGTATGGGTTGAGTTCTTTGAAGCAATCCCTGTCAAGATCATCCACTGCTCGTGATTCTCCTCCTGCTTGAGCCCACCTCAAAGCGGAGGCCTGAGAGACCATAGAGTGCCTCAGCCTTGTCCGTGTCTGAAGAATTACTAGATAGTTTGTGTATGTCTGTATGTATTTATGTAATACACATAATATTACTTATATAACGTGTACATAAGCATCCCCAGCCGGTATTATATAGTGTTAAAATGAGTTTTCATCGGTGGAGTCAGTCAGATAACAGATTCTTTTTCTAATGTGACATGGTTACTTGTGTTTCATTGTCATCACCTCATACTCTTTATTCTAGGATCATCAAACCATTTTAAGAGCGTGGGCAGTTAAAGACTTTGCTCCAAATTGTCCTTTGTATGTCCAGATACTGAAACCTGAGAATAAATTCCACATCAAGTTTGCAGGTAAGTGTAAGATTTCAGTCATTTGAAGCACTTGTTAGTAATTAGCAGTTTGTTTCACAAACAGACAAGCAAAGTGAGAATTCCTGGGCATATTTAGTGGTTAGAAGCTGATTAAGAGTGCACTGTTGTAAAGTAACTGTATACATCCTATCAATGGTAAAATATAATGTTTTAAATTAAACACATATTTCTAATTGCTTTTAAGAATTATTACTCTTATATTGCATAATACAGAGAGTAGAATGATTTGATGTATAACACATTGCTACTCCTTAATTATAGATCCAGGTAGGTCTCTAGCTTACTATATCCATGTAAGTAATTTCTGTGTAAAAAAACCCAACGTACTACGTACTACCCAACGTACCCAACTAAGGGATGTGTCAGAATATCTACTCAGAAAAGGCCAAATTTAATCCAACAAACAAGTCGGGGGAAAAATCTTCTTGTTGGACTGTTTTTTTTCTAAGTGGTATGGAAAGCATTATTTTAATTACTTGCAAATATTTTGGAAAGAGACGTAATTTAATTCTATATCCAGTAAAATGTATGCCTTAGAAACTATGGCATAAAATGCAAAATTATGCTAAGAAATTGAAACAGTCCACACATATAAAAAGAGATTACCAGCTTTAGTTTGACAAACTTTCTCTGTAATATGTGAATAGGACTCTGTCTATATTCAAACATTGTCTATATACAAATGTTTGTACATATAGACATAAATATGCTTATGTGCAAAACCATATAAATACTTTCATAGTGAACTAATTCTGAAAAACATCTCTCTGAAGTAGAAAAAGAGTTCTCCTTTTCAACTTTAATTTTGAAAATTCAATTTTCTTGAAGGATATTCTAAGGAAGAAAAGATTGCTGATTCATGCAAAAATCAAAACAACTCTATGGAAAAATATTAGTCTCTTCCATCATACCAGAATGTGATGAAAAAATAAATTCCAGTGCAGAACAGTTCCAGAGCAACAGTTAAAGCTGTAATTTTAAAAGCTACGGAATTTACCACTAGGCTAGAAAGAAGGAAAAAAGCATCAATAGCAGTTCTGAAGTTATAAAAGTGTAATCTCAAACTATGAGATGGCACAGCAGGGAATAAGGCTCTTGCTGTGCCGGGAATGATGGTGCTTTTTCATCTCTTCTTTAAAACCACACAACACAAACATAATCTCTTCTCCCTACCCATGGCCACTTTTCTTTATCGGTAGCTGTGTTAATTTGTTGTTTCAAATTGTGTTTTTAAGAGAGTTTCATTATTCTTAATGGCTTCTCTCTGTAGGAACTTACATATAACCAGACTTGCAAAACAGAGGTAATTTTTTGTATCTGTTCTCAGTCTCCGAGAATTTGGACCACATTTAAAAAACAAACACACACAAAAAAACCTTGTTTTGGTTCAAACCTTGTTTTCCTTCAACTGAACTTCAACAGAACCACTGGGTGCTTGCCTACTGCAAGTGGTCAGGCCACTCATGGAGCCATGAAAACAACATTTATTTGCATACATTTTCCTAAGAGGACTCTCCTTTTAATATTAATCTCATCCAACTCCTCTTCATTCTGAAATACATATCCGGTGGGGGCTGCAGACTATAGACCTGTCCAGAATGGTTACAAATAAAAATTGTCATAACCATTCAGAGCATTTTTCCAAGTGCTTTTCCTGTTATGATTCAAAGCTGCTTTTTTACTGCCTTAGTGCAAAAGCTTCTTTTAAATTTGATATTCCTTTAAAAAATGACTTTTCTTCTGGAGGTTTCCCAAAATAATATTGTGCATTTTTATTCAGTAATAGGATTTCTTATTCTTTTTCCTTCTTTACACACAGTTTCAGAGGCTATAGCTGTCAAAAATAAAGTTTCTGAATTTAGAGGAAATACAACCAAATAGTTCCAGGAAGTCCTCCTAACTAAAGTTTGACTTTTAACTACTTTTAAAATTTATAAAGCACTGGAAGCCCAGTTTCTCATCAGCTTATATTCAGTTGACCCACTCCTCCAAGATTGCATGAGACAGTCCTGAAATTTAGACCCTGTCTGCATTTTTCCAAAGAACAGCATCCTGGAGATTTTCTGCCGTTGGCATCAGAAACAGTATCTAGGCAGTAATTGTTAGAATTTATTCACACCCAGTAGACAAGTAGACTTAATACATTCTTCCTGTCTTTAATGAGATCACAAGAACTTATTCTTGTCATCAAAACAAGAGAATGGAGTTATTTTGGCCAGGGTCATATGGTCTGTTAGGAAGGCAGGTTTCCCAGTTTCTCACCTGATGCTGGACACACATCCTTCCATTCTGTGCCTTCTGTTATTTTCTACAGTGAATTTTAACTACTTTGTTTAAAATGGTAAACTTATGCTTCTAGTACAGTGGCATAAGTGTTTTTCTCAGCAAACTTCTTTGCAAGTTTGAGGTATGAACACTCTAAGTACAAGTCACTCTAACATGACAGTTATCAGGTGGGCAAGGGAACACTGTCTTATCTCTTATGCTGAAATTCTTTGATTTCTTCTTAGCAATTCCCAATATACAAATGACTTGACATGCCCAGTTTTTCTTTCAGTAATGGTGCATTTTCCTTTGCTGGCAGTTATACATGGTTTTCTTAATCTTCCCACTTTTCCTTCAAGCACATGAGGCTGTAAAAGGCCATGTATCCTTATTGCATGTCTGGCCTTGCATTTCAGCACAAGTGGGAAATGAAGACTGTCCTTGGCAGAGAAATATATGCAATTCAGAGACTGGAATAAATTGCATATTTTTTGAGTTAAGCTNCTTTACCTTGAACATTTGGAAATTATGTATAATGATAATTCCAGGAAATGGGGATACATTTTGACATTCTCTATTTATTCAAAATGCACCAGTGAATTAGCACAGATTGTTGAAGTCTGATGTTAAGCATCCAGTAGTTTATTTGAAAGGAACACAGTCCAGATTCATCGAAATGCGTATTGAATGCATCTGATGATTAATTTATCCAATTACAGATAAAAATAGTCTCCAGGTAATGGATGGGCATTTTTCTCTATCTGGTCTGGTCATGTTAACTTATCAAATTGACAAAAGTAAGGTTTCTCAGAATAATTGTGCCAGGTCCAGGACATGCTTACCACATGGCTGCTGCTGCTGCAGTCATAAATCAGTATTTTGAGTCTGTTTTTTGGTCAACTACATTACAGGAACTATAACTCACGACAGTGCATTACTACAGCTATTTGAGACAGACTTAGCAACAAAATTTCTGTCAAAATATATTTTGAACAAAAACTGAAAAAATATTTCATTAGTATAAATGCAATCAAAATATTTATTGTTGGTAAAGTGATTTGACACATTTAATATTCACTCCAAGATAGACAGCAGTTTTCCTCAGCTGTGGCACTGTCACACTAAATGAGCAATTTGCTGATTCCAGTACCCTGCTGTCAGAGGACCTGACTGATGTCCCAGACAGCAGTCTCTGTTTGCTGTGTGCTGTATTCTTCATTAACAAATATTGTACATGAAATCTGTCCAAAAAGTCCACCATATTGTTACAGAGTGTAGAGCATATGGAGAATTTAAGTCCAAGTTATACTTTTCATTTGCATTGTGCCATCCCTGATTTATTCATTTTTATTTACATGAATTAAGTCAGCATGTACAATTTGGTTCAAGTGCAAGATCTGAAATAATAGATGATAAAATACCTTTCTTTTGTGTATTTTTTCTTGCTTGTATTTTCAAAATGATTATCTATAATATAAAAACATTGCAAACAAAAAAATAGGGGGAGGTTATTTAGCAAAATCCTGTACAAATTAAAAATTACATAGAATTCTCATTCCTTCAATATGAGTAAGTCGGTATTCACTTTCATAAATATTTGCCATCTGACTAATGGTAATGGAATGAGGATATTCTGTCCAACCACTAGACTATGATTTACTCTCTCAAAATCTCTGTTTTGAAATTCAAATAGATTTATTAATGGCATATGGTCAACTAAAACAACATATTTCTATCTGAAATATTCTCTGCAGGAAATATTTAATTGCTATAACTGAAATATATTTACAGGAGGAAAAATCTTATTTTGTTCTATATTTGACAGTGTCTTTATATAACTAAATTCACCCTTTCCCTATGACATTTAAATAGGTCTTGATCTTCAGAAAATGAGAGAATTAATTTCTCCTTTCAGTAGTCAGTGATTCTGTTACTGAAAACCCTCTTGATATTTCAAAAAAATAGAGAGCAAAGAAGGCATACAAAGTATGCCTTCACTTTTATTTTCAGTAAGTGGCATGCTTATAGCTATACTATATATTCTGTCTAGAAAATAGATTAGAAAGGCAAGGTGGTTCCAAGCATTTCAATGATACATTAGTGAAACTAGAAGAAGACATATTGTAGATAGCTCAGATCTAATTGGGGAGCTGTACTACATGTAATATTTTTCCTAATAGGAAGCAAATTGTGCTCTAATTGAAAGAACATAGACTGAATCAAATTCTAAATTCAGAGGAAAAATTGACTTAGCATGCAATAAATACCTTTGTGACTTTACAAACCTTTGACTATGTTTCTACACTTATAAGTTTACATTAAAGGTTTTGTGCTTTTCCTCTTACAGTTGTTTCAACGCTTTCACAGGTACACGTGAATGACATTAAAGAATAATTTCTAGTTTCTTTTCATTAGATCACTAAGCACTGGAGAGGATTTAACTATGACCTGAATTTAAAACACTAGCCTTTCAAGTTGAATAATAATTCATATGTTACTGAAAGCATGTGCAGAAGATTTGGCAGTTTAATGCAGAAGGTGCCAAAGATACAAACCAGACTATGCTTTGTGGCTTACTCCTACAACTAGTGCAACAAGATAGTGGAAGTTGGATTCACAGAGCCACTGCACCCTCTCCATGTGCCAATCCAGGACAGACAGTACGACCTGGATGCAAACCTAACTGTGCACGAAATCTGAGAGCATAAATGGGGCAAATTTCAGCCCATTTCCAAGGTTCAAGTGAAGGTGACGTTCTTGAAGCAAATTTTAATTGATTCATCGTCACTATTTTCCTAGACAAGGACATGCTAATTCTGGTCAATTGAAAGTATTTTTGTAAAACAACCTATATCTTCTTTTTTGCCTACAGATCATGTTGTGTGTGAAGAGGAATTCAAGTATGCTATGCTGGCTCTAAATTGTATATGCCCAGCTACTTCTACATTGATCACACTGCTGGTTCACACATCCAGGGGACAGTAAGTATATACTCCTACTGTAAAATCCCAAACAACTTGTAAAAGTTATAACTGACTTTACAAAACATCTTACCCTAAATTCCCAGACAACTGCAGTTTTAAGAAAGAAAAAGGGACTTCCTGCACAGTATGAGCAGCAAGATATTTTACTCAAGACATTTTAATATCAAAGAGAACAGCCCTCCAAATACTTAAGTTTGTTGCATGCTGTTGTGCCACTGCTACAATCTAACATACGAAAAAACTGTATTTCCAGTTTAGTAGGTTGAATTGTGGATCTATCACAAAATTCTGCTTAAGGACATCAGCAAAACCCAAGAATACCTGTTTCAATATGTTAATTTGAAGGTCTGTTTCATTGAGCTCAACAAATATTTTTCTGAGAACATATAGTATTCGGTATTCAGTGCCTGTACTTTAAGAAGCAAACAAATACACATGATTTTTAACATAATCACAGTGCTGGAAGGGTACAGAATTATGGTGTCTCTATAGACTGCATAGTCGCAGTAGCACTTCTCTGTATTTACTAAAGTAGTGTTACCACATCTGGTATATCTCTGTTATGCTATAATGGAATACTACGGTATCCTTAATTAAAGTGTTGTGGGCAGACATGCTTTAAAGAGTAAATCTCAAAATATGGCTGTAAAAATGGAATACCTGCATATACACTACACAAGTCTAGTAAAAATGCTGACTTTTTTTTCCAAGTAGCCATGGGCCCATTGTAATATCATGATATTTAAAAGCAGAGTTCTTTAACATTCTATAAGGCATTTGTAGTGTAGCCTGTGCCCTGAATGGGGAAAACAGAAATTATTGCTAGAACTTTTACTGCCAAGCACAACTGTCAGGATTTTAATGACACTGTCTGTACTAAGGTCTCTTAATAAGAAGACAACAACATACTGTTTGCATACCTCCTGAGCACCATGGTGAAATACATTCTTCATCTGTCTACCTTGCACTGTCTGACATTCACAGAATACAGAGCATTTTTTCGCTATTTCATATTACACACACATAAAAGAAGAGCAGTATTCCTAACAGCTATCAGAGAATGTTCTATCAGTACAAAACCAGATGTATGAAAGGGACTGTTTTCTGCTCTACTTAGGAAATTTAGCATTATATTTTTTAACACAAACATATTGATAATTTACAGATTCTCGACTATGATGCAAAGTAACTATCATAGAATTCAAAAGTGCTTAATACTTATTTTGCCATCAGAATTAATTGGTGTAACCTCCGTTATAAGAGTAACTAAAAAAAGGTTTTGCACAAATAGTTGTAGCATTATTGAATTCTTCTGTAAGAATACAGAAACATACAAGCTCATCTTTATAGAGAAATACTGAAAAAATAATTCTTTATATAGTTTTTCTGCCTTACTCAGCACTCCTCAGAGCATTTATGCTCAGACAGGCTCCAAAATAATGGCAGGTTGTCTTTGTACTTCAGACATAAAACTACTTTGGATTTGACTAAATTATAATTTGGGGGTGGAGGGGACTGTGGGTCTTTCTAAATGTTTTGTGTTTTTGAACAATGAGTAAATTAACTGCTAATTGTTAAAACGGGTAAAATTACCTTTATTTATACATATGAAAGATGAAGTCAGATGAGCATTTGCATTTGGCTAGGTACAAGTAAAAAGATTAAGTGAAAATGGGTTATTTAAACTACAAATAACTGCAAAAAACTACTATACATGCAATTATAGCCAAGCTAAATACTAAATTAGATCTATACAGTGATGAACACTTGTGAAATAGATTTCCAGTGCTAACAGTGAACTGCTTTCCCTTACATTGGTTCCTGTTTAATCATTCTCTTATTATCCCGGTTATTGCTAGCACCTGCATTAAAATTTGTGTAGGGCCTGACTTTTAAACCCTGTCACTACTGACTTTCTTACATAAAAGGAATAGGTTTGGATTATGAGGAGACTGAAATGCATCAACTGCTTCCAGCCTCGGGTAATCTTTCTAAAGTGTATTTAAAGTCACTTAATAATTAGTTCAGTTTTCCATTCACAGAAGCCCATACCTCTTGACTCACAAGTTTAGTCACTTCAGTAGAGTGGCTGGAAAGTTTGTTCAAGAAAACCAAGTTCAAATGACTAGCTATGCCTTTCCATTCCACAAGTAATGGCTCTTCTTTTTACACTGCATATAACCAGAGGAGATTTTCAAGGAAATTACAAGAACATTTCTTGCTTTTCCTCATTTCCCTGGTGAAAAGTCGTTCATTAAGGGAAAATATGACTGCTCTCAAACTGTATGTTCTTAGCATTTGTTACTTACTTTAGTATTGTTATGATCTTAACCACAATGACTTACATTTTAATGGAATTAAACACTTAATTGACAGTTCACAGAGAAAACATTGTCCCATCTGTTTGATGTACTCTTACAAATGAAGTTCTACCTGTTCCACAGGGAATCTATTTCCTACAGTTATTAAGAAATACAAGCTTATTTCTGATAACCATGAAGATAAGTACACTGGGAAATTATTGGAAGTTGAAGGGAATACATAGCAGCAGAACAATGGAAAAACTATTATTCTCTATTATATTATTTTTAATATATATATAATATTCCTAATTATAATGATAATACAGTAAACAGAAACACATGTAAATAGATTAAAACACTTTATCTTCTGATATTAATATATGAGAAAACTCTGAAGAGCATTCTTTTTCTGAGCAATTTGTCCAGATCAAGTTGGTATTAACATTAAGGGGAAGTTTGCTGCTGTTTATGTGAACAGGCTTTGGTGTTTAGTGATACTTTTTAGATTAAATCAACTAGATGTAAATAATCCCATTGTCTTCTCAGCTGTTTATGGAATTCAAACCCTCAGTCTGTAAGACACCAAAATTCTACCCTGAATCTTATTTATAATCTTATTATTGATCTTAATTCTAACACTTATCTTTAAATGTTACCTAATTATTTGATCTAGTAATAGGACTTCATTCGGGTTTGTATTATGATACAAAATATAGACTGACCTGAACTTAATGTGATCTTTACAGAACAGCTCCATGGGAAGCTTTTAGACAACTAACTGGAACCAAGCAGACTTTAAACAGGTGAACATTTTATTTTAGGGGGAAAAGTCAAATATGGAAAAACTTTCTGTAATGACATTTCTAATTCTGCTATTCTACACCTAGTGCACTGTTTGTTAATACTGTTGCAATAAAAATGGTTGACTTATTTCCATCTTGAAACAAAATGTTTTCATGGTGAGGGTGGAGAAACGTGGTAAATTGAAGAAAAACACAAATTGTGTTAAGATACTAAAAACATAAAGAAGCATGTCCCAATGTCACTCCAACTGGCAAAACACATTTGTCGGTTTTTATGACCTCTCTGCACTTATGTGTGCCTGTATATGGATCCGTTATATCCAGTAAAACTCATGCAGGCAGAACCTTTTTTCCACTTGAAACTTAATAAAAAGTTCACAGAAGCCCCAGGGCTACAAGTTTTCTTGTTAGCTGAGGTTTGGAACATTTCCACTAAATGGTCCATTTGGATAAAGAACATTAGCTGTGTAGAGTAAAGGACGATTATTCCCTTGCACTAGAGAAAAGTAGATATATGTTTGTAATAGTATACATGAGGTAGTAACTAAAAATGCCCAGAGGGTAAAGATCACTGATAAGCACATGCAGAAAAATCTCTCTTACAGATAAAGTGACCAAAGACAAATGACTCTTTCCTGTGTAAATTATTATTAATGATTCTTTACCTACTTCAAACAGGAACCAGACAGTCTGCCACAAAGCATCTGAAGAAACTGTCTTTATGAATAGAATGAGCATGCTGGTGGTTTTACCTGTTATCTTTAAATTGCAATGAATCTACTTATAATGGTATGAATTTAAAGTAATTCAGCCACCTCTCTCCTGATATTAAAGTACGTAATCTTATCTGCCTATTACTTAGCAGAAAATGCTCTTTAATTCATTAAAATAATCTCTGTACTTACAATATTACCAAGCTTTGATCTCAAATATTTCTTTCAGATCAGCCTGTGGGACCTTTCTAATAGACATATGTAGTTTCTATTGCCATGAAATGCTGTTATGATTAATAAGAATTTTACATTAAGTTTTAAATTATTCTGTTTATCTCTACATGTTTCAGGGAGTGTCAGCAATCACCAGAACAATGGCAGAAAATGTATGGCAGATGCTCTGGTAATGAAGTGTATCATATTAACCTGGAAGAAAGTACGTTTTTTGCTGAATATGAGGGGAAGAGCTTCACATATGCTTCTTTCCATGCACATAAAAAGTATGTTTATTTTTCTATCAATAGTTAAAAGTTCAAACAATTACTTGTTGTGTCTTCAACATAGCTCTGCACTCAAAGGCACATTACTCTGTTTCTTGGTTTAAATATCTGGCCACTGATAGGAACATATTTCTGTAAGTTATAGCTGGTCAGGTAAAAGCTCATGCTCATTCTGTACAGGTCTTCTAGGTCTGAGAGAGTAGAATATAAAGGTATACACACTAAGATGGACAACCAGAAAAAAAATGTGCCTTAGAAGAGGCTGTATGAGAACACCAGTCCTTTTCCATATCCAAAACAATCTAGAAAAGAATGAGTGGGAGGGTATGGGGTTTTTATTAATTTAGGACTCAGCTGGAAATCTGGCTTCCTTTGTGGCATAATCATTTTATGAAAAATCTTCAATTTAAAGGTACATTCTTGTGATTTTTCAAAAATAAACCCCTGTTTTTTTCTGTTAGATGATAACATGCCTTCTTTGAGTTCCAGATGATGCATCAGTTTACTTGATGCTGTTCTATGAGGTGAATGTATAAAATAAACACAAAGCGTGTATGTTTGTATATATTTAACAAAATCAACATTTATCAAACTCTGAATTCTGAGTTGATTCTCATACTTAATGAATGAGAGAAAGATTAGGGTTTTTTGCCGTAATTCCTTATTTTCTATCACTAATCAAATACATTTCCAGGAGAGAATCGCAAAAGTGAATTATGAAAATGGTTTCCATTACTTATGAATAATGGAACAATTTAACACGATTAATACTTTCTCATATTATATATCCATTTTTCTACTAATATTTTCCTGGAAGGGACTATTCATCTGATAGAAAAAAAAGTCAACTAGAACAACATTAGAAAAATATTATGGGGATTAAGAAAACCACTCGATTCAACTGCCTAGGAATTCATGAGCTCATAAAAGCTTCTTGATCAGAAGTGGTTTATTTAGCAGACAGCATTTTTCAAACATACTTGTTGTCCAAGAATCTGCAAATTGTTCATAATGTGCAAAATATAAAAATATACCCGAGGTTCATTTTTGACAATGAAAATTCTGGTATATGCAGGACTATGCAAAATGAACCATGCCTTTCCTTTTCTAATTAAGGTTTGGAGTCTGTCTGATTGGTGTTAGAAAGGAAGATAACAAAAACATTTTGCTGAATCCAGGTCCTCGATATATCATGAGTTCTACAGATATATGCTTTTATATAAATATCACCAAAGAAGAGAATTCTGCTTTTAAGAAGCAAGAAAAGCATAGAAAAAATGAATCAAAATTATCTTACCATGGAGCTTCTAGGTTACCAGTACACAGTATAATAGCCAGCATGGGTAAGTAAGATTAAAAAAAACCCTCAAAACATGTTCTTATTACATGAATAGAACATTAGTACATTTTAAAGTGTATTCCTAAAGTTTTAAGAAACTGAAATGTAAATAAAGAATAAATATTAAACATTTGCCCTCATATTTAAAAAACCCACAACAACAAAAACCAACAAATGTAATTTGGGTATCTTTTACTTGACAAATATGGTATTAAACTGCTTAAGACTGTTATATATAAAAGTAATAATAAGTGTATGCAAAGCAAAACAATTGGGTAAAGCACATGAGTACTTCTTTGGCATTCATACCTGGTCATTTGTAGTAAGTTTTCATAAGCTCCTTTAATTAATAAAAAATACTTTTAGGAAAATCTACAGGTTGTTGATGGATATAGTATGGACTACTACATAAGGTATGATTTAGAAAAGGTAGTTAACAGGAAGACTTATATTAATGGTCAGAAAAAGTGCTACTTTTCTCGAGTACAGTTTTAAATATTTTTTATAGTTAATGCTTTCAGTCTTTGTTTGTGTAGTCGAGTAATGCCCGCTAAATCCGGGAATCTCATTGAAATGTTTTGACAACCACACTGAGGAAATGTTCTCACCCCCCCAGGGACCGTGGCCATCGATCTGCAAGACACAGGATGCCGAACGTCCAGCGGGCCCACTCTGGCTCTTCCTGCCGACGGAGGGAAGGAGGGCAGGCGGCCCAGTATAGCACCAGTCCTGGAGGTTGCAGACTCATCCTCACTTCAGACGTGTGACCTGCTAAGTGACCAGTCAGAAGATGAAACTACCCCATCAGATGATGAAGTCTCTGCAGGCTTAGAGTATGTGTATTAAATATAAATTTAAAAGCCAATATTATATGAAAGGCATCTATAAATTTTTTTTGACATGCAGATCAGTCGCAGAAGTTGTAGGAAGCAAGACCCATAAAGCCCAATTATGGAATTATTCCCTTTTATGAAATGCTGGTTTCTGCTAGCAGAATGCTACAAGCCTATTCTGATCAAAGAAAACCTCAATGGTTTAACTCTTCCATTTGCTGGAGATTTTCTCTGTGCAGTTAGAAAAACTCTAGTTCTGCATTGCAGTTCTTTCATAGCATGTTTTATGGCCATTTTTCTTATGTTGTATAGTTACTAAGTCAGCACTCAACTAAATTGTAAGCAGATAAGTACTCTTGTTGTGAGAATACATCTGTAATCAGATCATCCAACAGGCTTGTTAAATGCTGGGTTGAGGTGTCTAACTTCAAAACGCAGGAATGACAAAAAAACCCAATATGAGACAGAATTATAACATCTAATTTCAAATACTAGTTAATGTGTTACTGAAAGTAATGATGCATTACTCAGATAAACCCAGAAGATTGAATTCTGTAACTGCCATGCAGATAAGCAATTATGTTTATTGGGATTGCTGACAGGGATGTTAAAACTGAAATACACAATTAAGTCAGTGGCTCACCTTGCAGATTTTCCCATCTTCAACAGTAGCAAGCATGAGGGAGCCCCAGGGAAGATTATAAAGCTCCAAGGAAAAAAAATAATAGAATAAGTCATCTTAAATCTGCAGACTGAAACACAGGGATTTAAAAGGCCTCTTGCAAAAAACTAAGGTAAAGTAGAAATTTCATCTTCTCAGCAAGAGGATTTGCCATTTAACATTTATTTCAGCCATTTTGAAAGTATGTTAATAAAGTGAAAAGGTAATAACTTATTCTTGATAAGTGTTTGAAAGTAAAATTGGAGAAGGACTAGTAGACCTACAGTTATTTCTATTTTTTTCTTTCTTTTTTTTTTAACTTCCTTTGAATTTTCCAGTTCAAAACACTATGAGAGCACACTGTGATACATCAGCCTATTTTCAAAAACCCAAGCAAAATTCCTGTGGTCCCCAAAATCATGACAGCTTTCACTAAGTTGTATTGAATTCATCGAAACAGCAGAATCTATTCCTTTGACCCTTATTAAATAGTTCGTTTCATGTACTTGACTCTGCAAAACTTAGACATAAACATTCCATAAAATAGTTGTATAGTCAGCTCTGTTTTGGTAATTTGCTCTACTGATAAATGTTTGTTCTATTCTAGGTATGCCAAAGGCTATCCTCCTTACTCTCCATATATTGGAAGTTCTCCCACATTTTGTCATCTTCTGCATGAGAAAGTACCCTTCTGTTGTCTAAGACTAGATAAGGTAAAGGGAGTTTCTGTCACTGGTTATGACACTGCATTCTCATTTGTCTCTTGCATCTGAACAGACATAAATTCTTATTTCTGCCTAGAGATGAGGTTTGTTCAGCACTTGCTGAGCTCTAGTATGTTTTCTCCTCTTCATCACCAAATGTTTGTTTATGTCTAACCAGGTCTGTATCAGGTCACGTGATACAATATTCACATGTAGTGAACTTGTTTCTTATTTTGATTTTAGGGATGCCAACATAACTACTATGAAGATGCCAAAGCCTATGGATTCAAAAATAAACTGATTATAGTTGCAGCAGAAACTGCTGGAAATGGCTTATATAACTTCATTGTTCCTCTCAGAGCTTATTACCGACCAAAGAAAGAACTAAACCCCATTGTATTACTCCTGGATAACCCGTAAGTAGATTTTTTTTTTTCTGCCTTAAATTTTAAACTCATTTTACCATTACTTCAGTAGATGACTGCTTTTCACATGGCCAACTTAAAATCAAGAACATTATGGAATATTTGTCTTTGAGGAAAGTTAGTGACAAAAATAATACCCTGTGTTCCCTGTCATACACAAAATTGACCTTTTAGTGACTGTAAATGGCCAAAGTAAATGTAAGTGTTGTTATTCTTCACGGCCAATATTTCAACTAAGTTTTCCTTAAAAATACCCCAAATGATGTGAATACTACTTTTAAAATAATGCCATAAACACTGTAAAAAGAAAGCTGTGTAACAGTTTCACAGCTATGTAACAGCCCTAACCTACTTAACATGATGTACTTATTTGCTTGGACCAGTCAGGTATATTTTTAATAATTCTAGACTCAAAGACAAACAGGTCTTTAAGCCAGGAGGACACCCACAGACACACTTTTTCTACACTTACATAAAGTCACAGAAGAAAATTAAAACCTGCAATATTGTTGTTACTACTGTATCTATCTGGTGATTGCTGGAATTTGTGGCCTTTCTTGTATTAGCTATTTAAAATTTCAGACAAAGTCTACTCTGTCAACACTGGTACATTTATGCTGTGACAAGGAGTTGATTTGGGCTTTTTTTTGCAACACTTTGGTACTACTCAAGTACTTAGAAACACAATTTGAAAGACACAATAATGAAGGTTACCTGTATACAGAAAATTAGAACAAGCTATGACTCTAAGAAATTGTGATTCCAGGGTTGTCACATCCCTTTGCATAGATATGTGCCAGGTTAAGTGATTTTTTTTTTTCCTACAAAGGCCTATTGTGAGGTGTCCCACTTTCCCTCAGGCAGCTCTTCAATCACCTGTGTTTGCAAGACAGAAGGTTTCTGTACATACTGTGGCATACAGGGGATTACACAAATTGGTAGAAGCCCAAATGAGGCTAAAACACTTTGTGTTTGCAATGCCAGTGCAGCCATGAGCACACGATGCCCTCTAGTGTCTGCTCTGTTTGCCAGCAAGGTGCCCGACTTTACACCATTTAATGCTGTTGTGATGTTTTATGGCTAAACCCACTTTTGATTAGCATAAAGTAAAAGCTGTGCCTGCTAATTAAACCAATACCCTTAGTGTTGTATCTCTCTAGGCAGCGTTTGTAGTGACTATGTAGTGCGTCCTTGACATCAGTTATTGATTCTTATACCTGGAATTGTCTTGTGCCGTAAAATTTCTGCTTTTACAGGTGCATTCACTAATATGTTAATTCTGATAATTCTTTATAATCACGGCAAACTGTTGATTCATAGCTTTCTACAAACTTTTTTCCTGCTTAAAGTAATATTATAATGTCAAAGTTTAATTTTTTTTTATTTTTTTAAAAAGCTACCAGTTTATTGAAATATTTTAGAGGAGATGCTGGTGTTGTGATACTTTGTTTCATTTTGTAATCCCATCTGCTGCTTAGGCCAGATATGCATTTTCTGGATGCAATCTGTTGGTTTCCAATGGTTTACTACATGGTGGGCTCTATCGACAAGTAGGTGAAATAACTGTTAGAACACTTAACATTGTAGTGCTCAGTGGTTTGTTGTGTGTGTCGTGACTGCATGTTTCAGTCTGTGTTGTAGTTGAAGGTGATCTTTTTGCATGCATAGTTTGTGTCTGTGCCCTGTAATTTGGGATTTCAAATTTCTGATTTATAAAGGATATCATTAGTGAGAAACATGACAGGGATCACAATAATATCTTTAAAAACAAAAGATTAATATTTATTTAGGTGGATTAATATGTCTCTTTAAATGAAGAGATTATAGCTCTCATTCCAGTGTCATTCTGTACTGAGTTATAATTTGTTTGAATTTTTGACTCGGGTTTTGTAGAGATAGCTACAGGATGTAAACAATCTTGAACGTGTCCAACAGTCTTCATCTTCCACTACTTAAAATATCACTTACTCCTACATTTCTGTCTTGACCTCTACTAATATGTTTGCATATATAGGTTTAGCAGCATGGATTTAATGTAAAAATCAGGCAGAAACAAGAGAAGGCTCATGAGTATTTTAGTAAACTCCTATGTGTAGAGTGTAAATTTAAAGAAAACTGTTTGCTTCACTACGTAGCTAATACTGAACTGTGGCTACAAGCCCATAAATATTAATTTGCCATAGAGAGATAAAAAAACCTTATTTCATGCCTTGAATTAACAGAATCCAATTTTTCCTGTAAATTTTGCATTTCTCCACCTCAACCTGCTGTAACAAAGGCTTTAAATAATGATACAGTTACAGATTTACCTTGGTGATACCATAAGCCTTGTGAGATTTACAGAGTCTACAGAACTGTTGTCCACCCTCTACATTTTTTCCTCTAAAGCAAGAAAGGGTCACAGGTTGTTGATAGCTACTACTTTCTTAACTCTTTAATTCCATAAATTATAAAAAAAAAAAAAAATCATACTGGAAGAATAATTCAATGTATACTCAAGAATGAATACTCTAAAGTATTCAGAGTAAATAATAACTCAGATGTTAACCTGCTTTGATTGATACAGCAAATTAAACTTCAATTAAATTTGCTGAGGTTTTAAAAAGGAGATCACTAAATCCATAATGGTGCTTTGTTGTTTTAGAACTGGGTGTGTTAAAAAAAATGAAGCATGTAATCTTTGGAATAAGTGACTATACAGAATTCTAAAATGTACAGTAATATCAGCATGAACTTTTGTGTCTTTTCTGACACTAAAATCACTTTAATTCTTGGTGCTATAACCAATCATAATTTGTATAGAGTTTTTTTGATGTCTGTTTTCATCAATAACAATACTTGTGAAAATGTAGTTCATACTTTGTCCTATGTTTTCAAATCATGCACAATCAGTAGAAGTTGAAATTTTTTAGCTAAGAAATACATTGTAAAATATGCAAATTTTCCTTTCTTATTTAATGGTCATAGAATATGTTCCCAAAATACCACCTTCAAGTATCTAACTTATTTGGTCACCAGGAATGAAATGTCAACATCTTAGAGAGAAAACCACCGAAAGAATTACACTCATTTACCCTTCTTTTTTATTGGAAGTAGATGGCTTGCAGCAAAAGTGGTTTTACCAAAATTCATAGCAGAGAATGCTCTTCATCAAAATATGTCAAGTAGTAGGTATATGTCTCCCAGTCTGTGGGTATAAACGATTTGAGGTGTGTAACTGAACAGGTTTCCCAGAATGATGCAAAAATTTATTTTTCCCTTGGAAATGATGAAATTTAACCTGTCTTATTTCACTTAAATTTTGCTATGTTCCTGAAGTCTTTATTACTACAGAAAACGTATTTTCTAAATTTGTCAAAAAGTGCTTGGGGTCTCTGGAAAACAATTACTTTTAAAACAGCTGAAACATGTTTTGCTTTGGAAACAAAGCTACAAGGCATGATGAGAAGCATAACTCAGTTGTCTGTGTGTTCTGTGGTCGGGCTTCACAAAAACATTGTCCAGCAGCATGCAAAGGTCTACTGATCCTCAACTGCTCCTAAAAAGCACTGTAAGAACACTCCAGTTCTTAGGTTAACCTAAAAGATGAACTTGTTAGATGTCCCGGTAGAATATTTATTAACATTCTGAAACCAAAATAAAATTGTGGGAAAGAGCAAACCAGAGCATTTATTTGGGTCTTTTTATTGTCAAAAGTAATTGCAATGGAGCAAGTTGTTGCAGCATATTGTCTTTCCAAGTAACTACTAAAGTCTTATTTAAAAAAAAAAATTGAAATAAATTTATTGTTTAGCAGAAAGAGAGGGATTGTAACAATCTACTGAAGTAAAATTCTATATTCTATTCTACCAATTAACTGAGATGTTATATTTGATATAGATTCTATTAGAAGTTATGATATGTACATGGAGGTGAAGGGAACTGAGCTGACGTGCAAATGCCAGCTATCACTAAGTGATCCATGTTTAAGTTGCTTGTTTCTCTTTCCCCTCTTTCTCCTCACAAAAGCCTAGATGACTTATTAAGATGTGGGGTCACCTTTGCAGCTAATATGGTGGTGGTGGACAAAGAAAGTACAATGAGTGCTGAGGAAGACTACATGGCAGATGCCAAGACCATTGTAAATGTCCAAACACTCTTCAGGTAAGGCATTTTTGCAATCTGTCTATACATCTGCATTAATTGTGAAATATTTGATGTCTTTTGTGCCAAGATAAGAAATAATTCTTTATTCTTCTACTTAAGTTTTCCCTTAAATGAACTTGTGGCTTACTTTTTCTAAGTTTGATTTTTTGCATTGGTACCTGATACTAGCATAGGTGTGTGTCTTTAGTAATCACACCCACTAAATTTGATTTTGAAACTATAATTAGACTTGATCTGTGCATCATTCGGGTCTATTTTTAACCTCTTCTGTGAGGGTATCTCACTGAGGTTTTTCACATATATCACTTACATTTTTCAGAACTGTATTTCACCCCCAAATATAAAATAGAAAAATTAGTTGAGTCAAAAAAACCCCACAAAACTTGCCAAATACCTGTTTATTTTTCTCATATCTGTGTTGTAGTTTGTACACACATCATAGTAGCAAACTACATACCGCAGGTATCCAACTAGATCTTAGTATATACTCCTACAGTTGTCTTACACAATGCCTGCAACTAGATGGCAGCTTTAACTTGTGCAGAAGCCATTTATCTGGCTCAGTATCAGACTGCATGGTACTATTTGCAAACAAAATAAACCATAATAAATAGCTTGGTTTAAGACTTATCAACACTTTTTCATAAAACTTTGTAAACTTTCACAAATAGTGCATTGTATAAATTTTTTTCTATTTTTTTCCTTAGAATATGTACAATAGTTTCACTGCATTTTTATTTTATGTAGAAGTTGTAGAAATAAGTAAGTTTTGGCAAGAGGCATAAGGTAGTGGCATTTACCTGTTATACAGCATAGACTATATTCATTGCAGCAAGGTGTTGTGGTGACTTACTCAGGCCTGGAACAGTGATGTGAGTGTGCTGCTGTGCTGTTTGGCTCAGGCTGGTAGGTCTCATATACCTGTTCTGACATTATTGCCTGATTTGCACAAATGATAATCCTGCTTTGCCAGAAAAGTGTGCCTCCCCCTCCCCCCAACCTTAGAGGACAGATTAATTGTTTGTAAGGACAGGGTTATGAGCACCTTTAAGGCTAGAAGCTGTTCCATACCAATTAAAACTGTGACAACGATAGCTTACCTCAATTATAGCTAAAAGGAGTAAAGAAATGTGACTCAAATGGGCACACTGACTAAGAAAGGAAATCTTTAATCTTTTGGTTGGAAAAGAACAATTTATCACAGTTTAAAAATGAAAAGAGAAATTAATACTCTTGGCCTATTCGCCTTAAGAAGCTTCTCACTTTTTAAAATGAAAAGCCAATCACCAAATCCCTATAGACAGTTCCGAGTCCACCTCAGAAAAACTGGGTTTCTTCAGGTTGTAGGTCTGTACTAGAAGGAGTGTTTGTATTTACTCTTCATTTCTACTAATTAGAAGCTTTAAATGATGATGTTTGGGAAGGCCTGTTTTAAAGTTCTGTTTGCTAACATCTTGCAGGCTCTGTTTGAAATCCTGCAAGAAGTCTATTGACTGCAGTACACCTAACACGTCAGTAGTTTGGCTGGTATCTAGGTGTCAGCACCAATTAGAGAAAAAACTAAATGAGGTGTTATGATGGCATTATGTTGTTTTCTTGGTTTATCATTTTTGTTCAGGAAAGAACTAAATGTATCTGTCTCTTGCTTGTCTGATTTCCAAAGACCAGTTCAACAGCGACCCATGCCACCCATCAGGCTGATGATGAGGGCTTTCTCTGCCCCATCCAGTCCTTTCTTACTAGAATGGGATAGAAGAGAGGGATCGTTGCACAGAAGTAGCCTGGTCCAGTGCTAAAGCTTGCAGGCAAGGTGCGTTGTAGCCAGGGCAAGAGGCAATCTGTCCCAGACTATCTGGAGAGTAATTTTTCCTAATTTAGCTAGAAGGCACTCATAAGTAAAATATGAATTCTACCAACAGCAGTTTTGAAACTGATTTCCTAATAGAAATCAGTTTTCGTATCTCAGTGATAAACTAAACGCATCTTTAAAGGAAGCATAGCAACCTGCATTTTCTTACTGTAAGTTGTCTATATCATTAGATCAGCTTTTAATTTCCTGTTACTCTTAGTTCTGAATGTTATATTGTTAGTTTTCAAACATGAATGCCTGACCTTTAATATAGCAATACATGAAAACATCCAGCCAGTAGAAGCTTGAGTAATTCAATACTACATGATACAGAATCAATGCGGAGGAAAATTATTCTCCTTCCTCAGAACTTGAACACATTGGTTAAGCTTCATAGTAAGTCCAAGTTCATACCTACAAATCTGATACTTTCATAAGCACTGGCAAGTTTTATAACACACAGTGTACAAGTGAAGATGTACACAGTTGCATCTCAAGTGTGTGGTTATCACGTCTTTAATCTGTGCATGTAGATTCCATTCCCTAAGTACTTAATCTTTACTAGGGCATAAGTAGACTGTATAACAGTACAAAGGTACAGAAATCCCTGAAATGCCTTTCCAAAAACAGAGCACACAAATGGTCATTGTTAAGTGATCCAAATTCTCACCCAGTTTGCCAAGTCCATTTTGCCTTGTATGATCATTTAACATTTGGGTATTTCCAGGAACATGGTAACTGCTAATGTAGGAATGGCGAGCGGCTCTGCCATCGTATGGTCATGTGTTTGGGACCATGTGCTCCCTACCAGGCTGTTTAGGCATCAGCAGACCTAGGAAACTGTACTGTACTAGCATGGCATTATCATGTACTTGCAGATAGTCTTGATATATATTTCCTCACATTTAGGCTCTGCTTGAACTGCCATTTCAGTCAAGCTTCTCCCTACAAAAGTGAGGGAAAAAGAGTAAAGACTTGCAAAAAGGTATATTGAATCCCATTTGACACTAAGTTACTAAATTCAGCTTTCAAGAAAACCGAAAGGGAAGTCACATTAAAGATGTAATTAGTTCCACAACTATCTACTGTCTCATGTAGGTAAGTACTCTCTGGATCTGCAGAAGACATTACAAAGGCACATCTAATTTTCTGACACTGTAGAGGAAATACTCAATATCTGAGTTCTATTCCAAATTATTATTTACATAGCATAAACTATGATTTCTCTTTCTAGTTCTCAAAGCCCTGAGTGCTGAGGGGCTCTTTAGTTTGCTTCCTGAAAACCCATGTAATTCAGGCAGATCACTGTTGAGCTTTCTTCACTGCTTTTTGTTACTAGAAGCCTGAATTGGTGTTAACTTATAAATATTTTGTATATGTAAACATCTCAAAGTGAGAACATAAGTATACATAAGCATACATTTTTTCAGCCACTCCAAGTGTCAGGTTTCACCTCTGTTGCTCAGTCTGTAATCATAGCATACAAACAGGACTCAAAAAAAAACCAAAAACAAATGGAAATAATAGTACATAAACCAGTAGCAGTTTACATTCAACCAGGCACTAAGTGCAGGCTATATAATCTTGCATTTGTTTCGCAAAAATTTGTGCCATTTTAGACATCATTAAATAAAACCTCTCATAATGAAATTAAGTGGTTTCTTTCTAGCATTTAAGTATTTAGTAAGATCAATCTTTGAATGAATATCTGCTTCTTTGTCAATTCTATAGAGAATGTTTTGTAGTTTCCTCTGCTATTATACCAGCATTTCATTGTACCAAAACCCATCAGAGGTTTCAGCAACTTCATTAAAAACATTGACTTGAGCACAAGCTGTAGCATTATGTAGAGCCTTACATTTGTGAATTGTTATAATTAGAGGTATAACTGTTACATTCTTTTAAAATACAGGTTGTTCTCAAGCCTAAGCATTATCACAGAATTAACTCACCCAGCCAACATGAGATTCATGCAGTTCAGAGCCAAAGACTGCTATTCTCTTGCTCTATCCAAATTAGAAAAGGTAAGGAGATTGCCTCCCCACAATGTTCCCCCCCCAAGTTAAATGTTATAATTTCACTACATGTTTTACTTTGTAACAATTATTTCAAAACAAGTGGAAACAGTGAAATGATTTTATGGTTGCAGAGATACTGTAAAAGAGCATTTTAAAAAAAACTCTATCCTTTTTTAATAATGAATTTTGATGTGATTTCCATCACTTTACAATATAATATTAATCAACCAACTCTGTTGCAATTTGCTCAAGGAAAATTGAATATTTTTGGATAATTGAATGTTCAGAACTAATATGGTTTTCCATGAGGCTGATACAGGCAATTAATGTGCAACATCTTTTAATTGACTAAGCACTTAAAACATACAACTTTTTTTATAATGTATTTTTTTAATACCACTTCACATTATGGGCACTAAAACTTTATCTTCTGTGTGCATTTCCATGTTACCGCTATGAGATATTGGCTTTCCTGTGACAGTTTGAGAACAGCAATTGTTCTTTGTCAAAGGGCAGTCCTAGTGATGGTAAGTATAGTGACACCATATAGTAGTGACACTATACAAAAACATACATATTCTATACGTTTATGTGCATACTTTGGCATTTTTGAGCTGTGGAACAGGGAGACTATATGAAGCTATCAATCTACCTATTTATCAATATTATTGCAATGTTCTTTCTTTCATGTAGTCTCCTGATCTCTGCACCTCAGCTATCTTTATATATCCTGACAAATTTGAGTTCATGCTAAAATGACTAGCATTATACAGAATTAACATATAATTCCAATTTTCTAGCTGTACTATAAATTTCCTAGATTTTGGGGATTTCATAGAGTTCACTATTTACTGTACAATATTCACATAGTGAATTTTAATTTATATTTAATGGAAAAGAGCCTTTTCTAGAAACTTACCTTCACAGTCCAGTTTCTTACAGAGGAATCAATTTCTACAAAAATTCAGACTGTGTATTTGAGATGGGATATGAGAAGTAAATATTTACTTAGATGTCAGCCACAAGATGTAAATATCAGAGTGATCTTTTGTGATTTGTTGACCTTTGCCTGAAATAGCATTGAAGGCTTAATCTTATTTAAGTGGTATTCTGATAAGCACATAACATAAAGAACTGTGAGGAAGCTGGACAAAAGTTTGTTACAAAGAGAGGAGCTGTTTGCAGCAGGAGGAACAGCTTTATTTGGATTATGCCCCTCCTGCTATCCATTAAGGTTTGCACCTGTGGCTCCTCCATTTTAACCTTCTCTCCCTCAATGGTAAATTCAGGAAGGATAAGCTGGAACTGGCTGGAATCATGCATTGCCAGTTTATTCAGGGCAACAAGTGCCAACACCTGGATAGTGCCTTCAAGATTGTGTTCAACCTAACTCAATTCCTTGGTGTACTATGACTGACAGGATTTTTAAATTATTTTTAACATACTCCCTTAATCCAATTCCAGTTGCTTGTGGAATACGCTGTGGGCTGTACTTCAGCAAGGTGAAACTAGAATTTTTATCTGTTCTTTCTTGCTTTACATAGGCTCCTCTATTTTTCTAGCAAAGGTTCTGGAAATAACTAAAAATATTTTAACTTCTTCCCTATATTTATGAATTTATTGTGCAAATGCAAAGCTAGGATTGTAGGATGGAAGCTGAACAGTTAATGAACTTCCTATCCAAATGATTCTCTCCTGAAATAGAGGTAGATAAATCATCTTAAAAGAACTTTTTCTGCATTGCTGTTGTAGTTGCTTGCTGTTAATATTTCCCAGTCATTTCATCTTAACATTTGCAGGAAGAACTTCACAGGTGGTGCTGTAGTTCATTTGATCTTTCAGAACTCCCTCATGTAAAATGAAAGGCAATTAAAAACTCCAGTAAAAATTATCTAATGCAGTGAAACGTATAGTTGCTTGTTATTTCTGCATTAAGCACCTCATTTTCAGAAAGACTGAAAACGTCAGGCAAGTTGCCTTGAGGTAGCACTGAAACACACTTGCAAAATTGGCTTTTCAACCCAATGGGCTGCAGAAGAAACACAAATCAGATATCCATCTGTTGTTGCAGCTGCAACTTTTCTCATTTTAGACATAAATAAATCTGACAATAAACTTAGCACTGACAAAGGAGAAAGCAGTGGCCCTTTTACAACAGAAAAAAGGAAGAATCCATATTCTAAATTTAAAATCTATGTTCTGGATTTGCTTTAGGTAAGAAAAAAAATGTAACCACACCCTCTTTCTTGAAAGAAAGGGTTTATAATGTCTTGGTTAAGATTCACACTTTAGTTTTCTATGATGTTTTTTTCCTAGTAAATATTGTGTGTTAACTGAAGGATAAAAATTCTAAACCTTCAGGTGATGTTCCTAGAAATTATCTATGATTTTCTTTAAGTAGTTTTATCCCCTTCCTCATTAATTCCAAAAAGGGAAAGGAGATGCTGGAATAAAACTGCTGGGACATTCTGGCACATTCCTGGCCTCTACATCACAGTATTCTAACCTTCAATCCTTTTTAAATTGATCTGGTAGAATATGCCCCATACAATTTGAGATGTGGTGATTGAAACAACATATACAATAATCAAAATCTCTCAACCTGAAAAACTGTATGTACTGAACAAAGATGCTGCATACTTGTTAGAAAGCAACTATATTGAGAGTAAAGGGATTTTATATTTTTGATCTGTTTCAAGGTAATATCAATTTCATGTTTTTATTCTGTTCCTTCCAAAACCAGCATTAAAAGTATTCTCTGTCTTTTAATTCCTTAACAGAAAGAGCGGGAGAAGGGATCCAATCTGGCATTTATGTTTCGACTGCCCTTTGCTGCTGGCAGGGTTTTCAGCATCAGTATGTTGGATACACTGCTTTATCAGGTACTGTGAACCAGTAATGTAAATTAAAAAAATATTACCACCTATTCTGTTGTACTTAATTGTTAGATGACTGTATTTTCCTACACATGATCCATTGAAGTGTGTGACTATACCAGAACTAACCAAAGGCAAGACATAATGGAGCATTTTGCACACAGTGATATTAGTTCAGTTATCAAGCTCAAAATCACCATGTCCTTGCACAAAATCTGTTGTTAAATAATACAATACTAAGAACCTCTCCACAGTCAAATAGGTTTGATAAGGCCTACATAAATGACAGATGATGCAGACTAACCTCTTGTACTCTGCAACAAAAAGGCAGTGCCCTTTCCCACAAAGCAGTGTTCCTAAAAAAAAACCAAAAAAAATAAACAGAATTACTTAAACATGTAATTTATCAGTCTTCTGCATTTACTCATAAAGGCCTCAATTACATTGTGTCCTGTCCTCTTACTTGTGTTCACTAGACCTCCCGAGGACAAATTATTTTACAGTAAGCTATTCACACCCTAACAAGGAATATAATTAGTGGTTACAAAGAGATGGTGGGAGCAGAAAAGGCAGCACTCAACCATTTTGCTCAGAATCCAGGATGGAACTCCTCATGCAAAAGGTAGTGATGACAGTCAGTGGGGAAAAGGGAAGGACAACAGCCTCAGACAATTGAAGGGAAAAATATCAGAAAATAGAGAGTCAGGGCAAATGAAGACAGTAGTTGCTAGTTTCAGGGTGGAAAAACAGGGCAACAGTGCTTGCTGTTCAGCAGTGACCACATTTCTGCACACTCTGATACATCAGGAAGTCCAGGCAGCAGCCCCAGCACTTGCCTTCAGGGATCAAGGTACAGAGAATAAGCAGCAACACCTACCATGGCCCACCATAATCTGTTCACCTAAAGCAGTTACCTACTTTGCCTGTACCTAGAGCTAGCCTGTGGATGTTTTGTATTCAGGTGCGAAACACTGGCACAGGGAAATTAGTTTACTTGGTAATTGGGTGTATGAAAGGTGCTCTTTCATTGCAATTCTACTTCCAAATAAATTCCCTGAAGACAAATTCTACATAAGTAGAAAAATTACTGGAGCTAAACTTTTGTAAAGAAATCCTTAATATGGAAACCAGTGATGTGTATGGACATATATATTCTAGAAGTTCTAGAAATAAGTGTATTTGCATATAAAACATGTTAATAATCGTGACCCAGAATATCAACATCACATAGTGCAAAATTAAAAAAAAGAAGAATATTAAGACACCTATACAGAAAGAGATCTGTCATTATCAACAACTCTTGCCAGCAAATAAGTAACTTCCGTATTTTATATTTCCTCCTAGACATGAACAGTGTATGACTTGACAGACTAACACCATACATCAGAACGTATTTAAAACAAAAGGCCCCACCAACTAATTCTCCCTCAAATTCCACCTGTCCTTTCTTTGAACTCCTACTGCTCCAGGGTGAACTGTCATTTTTCTAGAATGATATTTCTTATTCCAAGTTAGAAATACTGTGAAAGCAACTCTATTGCTTTTCATGGCTCCATCCTTTTCTGTACAATGTCTTTATCTTCTGCATACAAAGCAGGATTCATCTTGTGCTTCCCATTACAGGCCAAAAGAAAAACCTTTGAATTATCTTTAGGGCACTGACTGAAAAATGAAAACTTGGTCTTGTAAATCCTGGTGACTACACTTGGTAATGTAACAAAAATTCCACAGCATAAATGATGCAGCCAAGATAACAAATAAGTTAATGTTACAAAAGAAATATCTTCAAGATGCTCAGTAGCACTTAGCCCATGACAACTGGAAGATTACCAGCGCAAAAATTAAAACAGTTGAATCACTAAGTATCAGATTACATATGTCTAGATCCTAAGTTCAAACAAATTCAGAGTCTAAAGGATCTATATAAAACCTTGGTAAGGTATTTCTTATATACCCTGTTTGCTAGTTCTGTGTTTGCATGAAGCAAAAAGAGCTACCTGTACATTGTGTTCCAACAAGGACTGATAGCCAGCCTTGAATCCTGCCCTGCTACACCTAAGAAAAGGTGGCAATGGACAGTTTAATCACATGGCCCTCTGATTGCAGCATCCCAACTCATGAGGAAAATATTTGTGACTTCAGCTGCTCTAATGTCTGTTATAGGCTTTAGCCTACACTGCTACATTACTTCTACCTTTTAACCAATCGCAACACACTTCTGTTAGCAAAGCAAGAGCCTGGACTGCAACAATGCAGATCAACCCTTAAAAAACCCACCAAATTACTCATTTGAATTAAACTAACAGCAGTTTCATCTCAGTATTACCTGCTCCTCAGTACTGCAGACCTACCTAACATGTAACAGCATTTCTTTTGCACAGAAGAGTTGGTTATAATTTCACCCCTAGTAAGGTGTTAGCCTTACTTCCATTGATCTTATGTCTACATTCATCTTTGCTTTTATGCTGCCTTATTACGCCTCAGTCTTCCAAGTCCTGTGTGTACACTGCATGCACATCCAGAGCCAAACTACAAAACATTTTATGTAAGTAAATTCAGCAAAAAGAAAAGGGATAGCTATTTCTACAGTGACTAACACACTTAAAGAGATTGATTGTAAACACAGATGTGCAATTTCTTTGAAATTCATACATGGTGCTAATGGTTACCTGCTCGTCTGTTCATTAAAGCTTTTTTCTTTCTTTTCCATCTCTCCTGTTAAAAAATCTTGCAGTCATTTGTGAAAGATTATATGATTTCTATTACAAGACTTCTGCTGGGACTTGATACCACACCAGGATCTGGGTTTCTTTGTTCTGTAAGTTATTAAAAAAATAAAAAATTAGTACAGAGTACCAGAGAAGATTCTGTACTGTCTGCAAAATACTTCTTTGTACAGCATTTCCTTTTGTGAAAGTCCAAGGAAGGCCATCTGTTTCCTTTTTCACCAGGAGAAGACAAGAAAATGAGATAGAAAACAGCCCTTTGTAGTTCCATAGCAAAAAACACTTCCCAAGAAAACACAGTGCATTTTATAAAGCAGAAAGGAAAACAGGAAAGTCAGAAAAATACAGGCAAAATACATTTTATATGAAATAGCAATGGCAGTTCAGCAACCAACTAAAAAATTAAGTATATAAACCCCAGGAAGTACTATCTATACTTAACAACCTGGCTCTGTACGTCAGTATTCCCCAATGCAATTTTCATGTGTACCTACAAACATAAAAATATAAAATAATTAAAATTACTTTTATTAAAATAAACCACACCTCTCTGTTTTTCTCCCAGACCCATCATACCCCAGCCAGTAAACAGATCAATTGAACTTGCTTTCTAGGGATCTATAAATAAAGAATTGCAGGATGTTGTACTCAAAGAGGAAGTTATCAATGATGGTTTACAAAAGTTGTTTCAATAAAAACCAATTATGTATTTCTTGGTCAATCATTAAGCTTTGTAAAAGTAAATCTAAGACAGTAGAATCTCTAAAAAGGAGCTCATATATCTTGAAATAAAACTGGTGCCATGGTAATGAAATAATTGAGCTTCATTTAAGACTTCCTTATGCCATTTATGCTTAGTGTATTACTTCCTCCCCCTCCCTTCTCCCCAGACATTCAGCCTGCACAGTGAATCTGGCTGCTTTTAAAATCTTCATGCACTCTTCTGTCTGTCCATCACCAGTTTCTTATTACTGCCAATATTTAGTTAATTCTTTTATATTTCGGTCAAATATGAGCACTGGAAGAAGGATGCCATGTAACTTTTTAAAAGATTTGAAAACAAGACCAGAAGTTCATAAGGCTGAACTGCTTGCATTGCAATGCCTTCTCATAGGGGAAAAAAACCAAAAGAAACAGTAATACAAACTCAATGGAAGTTTCAGATTTGTTGTGGAGCAAAGTTGCAATACTACAACAATATGATAATTACCAGCTACTGTTTAGTTTTAATTTTTTTCATGAGTAGCATGAAACAAGTGATAAGCCCTCAAGAGTTAAAAGTCCTCCTTCTTATTATTATTTGTTCAGATGAAAATCACAGAAGAGGATCTATGGATTAGGACATATGCCAGACTGTATCAGAAACTTTGTTCTTCTACAGGAGACATTCCAATTGGAGTCTATAGGACAGAATCCCAAAAGCTTACAACATCTGAGGTATGTCAGTTTACTGTACTTTGGATTTGATTACAAAGTATTCAAAGCCTCCCTCTGCTGACACAGGTGCTCACACTACCTTGGGGCACAGCTAGGACAGGCCATGTATTGAGAATGTCAACACTGTATCAAAACAGGTGGCATTTCACTATTCACATGACTTCCTAATTTAGTCTCTTGTTGCTCATTTCTAGTTGGTATTACTAAAAGTATTACAGGATATCTCTAAATTTAGCTGCCAAACAGTGGTAGCCTTCGAAATATGTATTCATATGTTTGCTGAATAAATGTATACATTTCTCCCTCTCTCTGTAAAGAATGACAGAAAGAACTTTTTCCTGACTAAAGTACTTTGTTGTTTGTTTGAGCAGCTCTTATTTATGTCACATCTTAGCCATTTGTTTGTGACCATTAGTACTTCCATCTCATTAAACCATGGCTCCGATATGGCTCTAAAATGCAACAGTGAGCAACAACTTTCTCCTTTTTTCTGAAATACTCATAGTCTACAGTGATTTCTGAGGCAAGTTGTACCTTTTCTTCCATATTTCAGAAAAATAAAACATAAAGGCATGTAATGCTTGACTGCAGGACTTATCCCAAAGGAAGTACAAAGATTCAGCTGAAGTTAATTTAAAAGAAAGAGTGACAAAAAGCTATGCAAGATTCCACCCACTTCCCCAGTGTCTCTCTTGGTCACCACTGTCCCTACAGGTGGCTTTTACTGCTTAGCCAGTGGACTGTCTCACTGCAATAATGTCAAATGATTTTTTTTTTTAAAAATATAGCAGCATTAACCTAATCCATCAAAATCATTCCTTGGAGAAGAATGTAGTCAGCCTCGCTGCTAATATAAAAAAAGTCTGTCATAGCTTTCAGCAAAACAGAAGACATACCAGATTTTAAGAATTCATGAAATAAGGGTAAGCTAAAATTCATGGCAATGCTTTATTCTCATGTCCAGAGCTGGCTATTTGACTTCAAGTCCAAAAAGGAGAATGCAGAGCACCGTGAAGAGCATATTTTTGTGGCCTTAGTTTTTACCTTTCAGCATTTTTACATGTTTTCAAACATACAGGTTGATTGGCAAACAGCATCTGCACAGTGACTATCTTTTGCAAAGAAGCAGTTTGTTAAAACATTCAGACACTGAAACCAGCCTTGAAGCCACTATCTGGTAGATAAGAGTTGAGTTCTATATTACTTCCTACCAGCTTTCATAGGTAATCACATGAAGAATTTGAGTTAAATCAGGTAGACGAAGAAGTGGAAGGAGATTGGAGAAATCTCCTGGTAAAATTTTCAAATTGTTGGGTACAGCACAAATGTGGAACAGTGGCACTGCTTGTTTAATTAAGTGAAGAAAAAGCAGTTGTTGATCTTTTTAAGCTGAAGGCTACAAATGCAGACCCTCAGTGGTATTTTCATACAAACATTTCTGCAATTTCTTTCTTGGAGAGTGAGCATTTGTGCAACCTTTCCCCTCTAGAGAAGGGCAAAGGTACCTTCCCTAACTCCTCCCCAGAATATAAAAGAGCAACATCTAGCTCTGCATCTGTGGCATTTATGGGTAGACTTGTACAAATGTAGAGATGCTGAAAGCCCTAACTTCAAAATAAACACTTTGCAGAAAGATTAAAGAAATTTTTTACTAATTTCACTAATCAAATAATATTAGCATGAGGTATAAATTAAGCCAGAAATCACATTGCTAGATGAGATCTATAAAATGAAAGTTAGAGAAAAGTAACTTGCTCTATTACTCAGGAACTATAGACTTTAACCATAAACTTGAAAGTTTGTAACTCAGAGAGCCTCCAACATGAATAAAAATTTGAGTTTAAACAGACATATGAAACTTAATTTGTACTGCACAGTAATGTAGTAATAATTAACTTAATGGTTGAGTCACAAGAACAAAGCATGCCAACATTTTTACATGCACAATTTATCCTTTGGGATTTCCTTTTTGTACTATGCAAATGAGAAGCCCTAGCCTCACTGACAGATAAATATAATTCCTTTAAAAATAATGCCAGGTTTCAGTGATTTAGTAACTAAATAACAAGTGAATTTAGCTTGCCCTCTCAGTGACCATCACACCTATGACTCAAACTATTTCCACTTCATTAAAAAAAAAGAAATATGAAATCTTTTTTTTTTTTACTGTGTACCTGATTTTCCATGCTTCCTGTTAAATGGTCCATGTTTGTTTCTTTAGATTCACTTCTGTTTAAATTGTCTTTTGTTTTCTTTTTCCCCTTTGTCAGTCACGAGAAATGGCTTCACAAGTAAGTATTCCCTTATTGTCTGCCTGTTTCTGGGTGTCACGGTTTAAGCCTGGGAGGCAGAAACCCCTCACAGCCACTCCCTTGCTCACTCCCATTTCAAGGTGTGATGGGGGAGAAAAGCAAAAGGGTAAGAGTGAGAAAACCCTTGGGTTAAGATAAAGGCAGTTCAATAAGTTAAGCAAAAGCTGAGTGTGAAAGCAAAGCAAAATAAGGAATTCACTCACCACTTCCTGGTAGGCAGACGGGTCTTCAGCCATCTCGAGGAGAGTGGGGCTCCATTGTGCACACTCAGGAAGGCAAATCTCATAACTCTGCAAGTCCTCCCCATTCCTTCATCTTCCTGCAGCTGCTATTGTTGAACACAGCACCCTATGATAAAGGACATCACTTTGGTCATTTAGGATCAGGTGTCCTGGCTATGTCCCCTCCATCCTTCTTGTCTCCCCCTCCCCAGCCTACTCGCTGGTGGGGTGTGTGAGAAGCAGAAAAGGTCTTGCTTCTGTGTAAGTACCACTCAGCAGTAAGGAAAAGATCCCCATTACCAACACTGTTTCCATCACGTAGTCCCAAAACGTAGTCCCATATGGGATACTATGAAGAAATTTAACTCGATCCTAGCCAGAAACAGTTCGTAAAGTTAAACTCTGGGAGTAAAATCCCTACAGAAAATGGAACTATGCAATGGATCATCCTTGAATAAATAGATCTTAAAACAACATTGTTCTGGACACAAATATCCTACTGAAAATATGAAAGCTGATAGACTGGGGCTTTCAAAAAGCCCAGTGGAATTCCAGTCCCTTTTGGACCCTGTTGAATTCTGAAGATAACAGATCATCTTTATAGTCTGATCAAAGTCTTGATCTTAATTGCTTGACCTTAAATGCTAATGGACAAAAATTCCCAAGTTCATAATAAAAGGACTATGTGGCTGTACTTAACAATGGTTTAGGCAGCTTTTGGAGCGGAAAAGCAGTCCTAGAACCCTAGCTGCAATTAAAAGTTCTTGGTATGCAAACCAGTAAAGTTAAGACAAAACTTACAGTGAGATAACAATAAGGCATTGCTTCAGAGTGGAATACATGAGACTGCACATAGACACTGCTTGTTTCACTGTGACTATTAATGACTGTTTGCATTCCTGCTATGTGTTGGCCAGCCTAAGCTAATGTTTCAATTTTAGTGCCTGAAACATTCTATTAGAGAACCTTACCTAAGGAACGCCATGTGACACACGTCTCGCAGTACAAGTGAGCAATCACACCCTTAAGGGCACACCGGCTGATATTGGAGATGGGAATCTGCCTTTGAAAAGCAAAACAAAAAGCATACAAAAAGAAAGGTTTAAAGGGAAATGTTTCTTCACTGTTTGGCACAGTAGTGACACCATGCCATCAGTTTTGTTTCTCAATAGATTACAAGCTATGGAAAAAAGAAATTACATGAAAGCAATCAAACCTCAAAATAACAACAGTTAGAAAAGCATTTTTAAATGAAGTTTGAGACTGATTGAAACAGAGGGGGACACACAGAACTACTCTGCACTGAGCTTTTATCTTCTGTGTATTTAACAGCTGCCACTGGCAGACACACTTTCGTGCTGCCTTTGAAAGAGGGTTTGGGGTTCTTTGTTTTTGCTTGATCATTGAACAATTGAACCTTTTCCTCTTGCATAGTGCAAAGGGCCATTCTGCCCAGGCACCATAAAAACTTAATGGTCATTTAACTAAGTATTTAACTCGTAGTGATGATGACTGGTCTCTACCTTTCCAGATGAGTCCAGATGACTGTTTTATCAAGAGCTGGACAAGGAAAGTTACCAATGCAAGCAGGAAGAAAGGCAAAACACAGCCATCCTTTACAGTCAGTTTGTATCTGATTTGTTCACAGCAATTTAAATACTTATGCTACCTAAGTAGCACTTTATCATACGGAATATACTCTACACCTTAATCCTTACTGTAAAATATGCACAAAACCAAAATGACAATTGAACAAACAACAACAAAGTCAAACAGCATTACTGTACAATGTAGCCCATCCATCTGAGTTATTTCAGTACTTCTATGTGCATGTACTACTGCTCTTGGGTGGCATAAGGAAAGCACAGCGAGAGACACAGATTTTGGCTCTTTAAGTGTGCTGCCTTTTTTTTGTTACTATTTCAGTGAAATAGCAACATTGCTATGCTTTAAGGTAGGACTCACTTACCTCTTTCACAAGAGGTGCCCTGAATCATACTGAAGGCTACTGCATATGTTGTTAAATTCATATGCGCTGGAAGGCCAAGGATGCCTGGGAATTTGAGACACAATTAACAGGCATGTTTCATGCTGTGGCCTTAAAAGAGTACTGAAAACAGTGCAGCCAAAGCTGAACTATTACTTATTGCATCCGCAATATACATCTAAAAAGCAATTACAGAATTGAATTTCTGAAAATATGCAGACTGGGAAGAAAGTGGAGAAATCGTTTAGAAAGGATTACTAGATTCAGGAATGGTAGTATTGGACTAGAGTTGCTGTTCTCAGAATCGAAGTGAAATTAAGATTAAATAACACAACTTTTATAAACTTATTTATATAATAAATGAGCTTTTTACATAAAAAGTCAAAGTCTAATACAGAGTGCCTAAATCAGGAACACTTGCTAAGTACGAATACCTGAATCCCCTCAGCTCCGCTGCAACCAAAACACATGTTCAAGTGCACTGTTGAAAAGAGGAGAGAACATCTTAATCTGCTTCCATTTTGTAAAGCCCATAATCTCTCCTGTCATTTTCCTTTCAAGTCTCAAATCTCTATCAGCGTGGAAGAGTGGGAAGACACTAAAGACACCAAAGAACAGTTTAGCTGTCGTAGTAATCATCGTAACTCAACCTCCAGCGATCAATCTGATCACCCCCTGCTACGGCGGAAAAGCATGCAGTGGGCACGGCGGCTGAGCCGGAGAGCACCCAGGCACTCGGGGAAAACAGCAGAGAAGATCAGCCAGCAGCGAATGAACCTGTACAGGAGGTCAGAAAGACAGGAACTTGCTGAACTTGTGAAAAACAGAATGAAGCATCTGGGCCTTTCTCCAGCAGGATACGGTATCACTATTATAATACTTCAATAACAATATTAGCATTATGCAAGAGGAGGTTATTTTTAAGAACTGGGGGTGCCATAAACAAAATATTAAGTTCATGATAATGTTTTTTTTTTGTTGGTTTAGGTTTGGGTTTGTTTTTTTCCCTTGGTTTACCAAGAGTAACAGAGTATTATTGTCACCCATTCCTGTGTTCAGACGGAAGGCTTAGAAAGTGTAGCATGTCAGTCACATTTATATTGAGCATATGGTATGTGTATGCTGAATGTACAGACATTACCCTGTCATTGAACAGCTGCATAGTATTTCCCCAAACATGTTCAAACAGATGAAGGCAGAACTGCTGTGAAGTTCACTCATATGTGAAGGCAGGGAGTTGTTTGTACATGAAGGGTATTGTATTTTCCTCACAATTCTTAAAAATAGTACTAAATTGTCACATTAAACTGATTTTTATGAAGCATCTTTCAAGAGAAGACATTTAGATGATTTTTATCCATCAAGTCCTTCTCCAGCAAGGCTAATGTTGGGTTGCTTTTTAGTTTGTTTCATTTTAGTTTGGAGGTTTGGGGTTTCTTTTAAGCTATTGACAAGAGCTCTGTAATACTTTTTAACACATGCACCACAGCTGCCTGGATTGCCTTTCTATCGCCTTGACTCTGTACATGTTGTGTGGAAACCACCAGAACTATGGGTTCTAGTTTCCTAGAAACACCAAGAATTTCTAGATCCCAACTTAATAGTCTGCATAAATCCAATCTGGAACTTAGTGCTTTCTACTTCTGAGGCAGCAACACTGGTGTTCCCATGTTCAATTTTCATTTAAAGAATCCAAAATGTTCTCTTTTACAAAAGCATTACTCTTAATTTTTCAGCATAATTATTTTTAAATTTGACTTATCCATAAAATATCCATCTGCTGAAGGTAAATGGGGTATTTCCTGCAGAATGGATAGTTCGTTTGTTCCTTTAAAGTACAAACATTCTTAATGCAGGCTTAAACATCAATAACCAATGGCAATAACCAATTTTGACATCAATAGCTATGTACAAACCCAACAGTGGCCTTTATTGTTACTACTGATAAAAAATCAACTTAGTTGCAAGAAAAGGCTGCTATAGAATATATGGTTGTAATTTTGCTCAATCTCTACATATTAGATATGTAAATACAGGATCTTTATTCCACACTCCAACTGGGTAGTTACTATTCCTTATTTTTTTGTGTATTCTACACAATTCTCTGCAGAAAGATTCAGGACACAGTATTTTCAAGGAGTTTTGCAGGCCACAGTAACATTTGATCAGAAGTTTTGTAAATTTGATTCATATTTAGAGTAGTAACAAGAAAACTTTGCTATATTCCTGCTTTTGTTTTAAAATCCTAGTTAAAAGCCAAAAGTAAACATTCATTTAATTATTCAGATTTAAGATGATTATGTACCACCTACAGAATAGCAAAAACCTTAAAAATATTCAGCCTTCATTTTCTCCTACATCAGTAGAAGAATAGTTAAAAAATACAAGAAAGACATACCAATTTCCATTTATACAGCCTTCACATTTCAAGCCATTGGCACAGGACATAAAAGGGAAATGCTTACGAGATAAATAGAAAATATTGACCAAATAGAAATGGATGAGAATGCCACACACCTGCACTTAACCTTGTTCATCACTTGAACTCAATGCCAGCTGAGGATTGAAGTTCTGACTTCCCACATACTTACCTGTGCCACAGGGCAGGTTGGTAAATCACACTAAAATTGGGTTACATCCAGAATTGTTATGACTGAAAAAAGCAAAAGGAGATTTTTGAAACATGCTGAAGAAAACAGGATATTTTTAGAACTGGTAACTCAAAAGATAACATGTCAGTTTCAATTTAAGTACAGTTGAAAGAAGTTGCTGAACTGACTTGAAATCACTCTGAAAATTAGGCACTTTTTGACAGTTTTATGAACCAAAGAAGATCTTTTATCAAATTAGATTGTCAGAAATAATACTTTTCACAATTCATTTGTAAATACAATTGACTTGGTACATTTTTTTTCTGTCCTCTAGATGAAATGAACGACCATCAGAACACCCTTTCCTACATCCTGATCAATCCTTCTCCAGATACAAGATTAGAGCTGAACGATATAGTGTAAGTTAAAGCACACATGAAAAATAAAGTCACAAGACCTGAAAAATGTCCAGTTTACACTTCCTGCTTGAGTTCCTTTTATCATCTTTCTGCTGGAAAAGAACTCTGAACTTTCCATGCACCTGCAAAAACAATTAAAACATGGAGATTTCTATTTAAATAGCCATCTAATTATACTCCCTCTATATATTTAAAATACACATATAAATACATAATACATAAGTTTGTAATGCTCAACACCTCTCATTCTCCCCTTATTCTGTATTTAAAACAAACAGACAAAAAAATCTGACCAAGACTTCTGGATGCTTTCCCAGAATTAATATTCTCCTTAAATTATTGCTCATAATTTAGCTACTCAGTCTTAATAGAAAGATCAAGCTTTTACTGACAATCAGTATTTTCAAATGTAATTTTATTACATATATTCAAAGATCATTAAAGCAAATAGAGGTCTTCCCCTGAATATGATGTGATATTCATGCTTAAGGTAATTCAAATACAAATGGCAGGAACTTAATACAGGAAATGTTTTCACTTGCTTACCAAGAATTTTTGCTGTTTGCATGAGAAAAAAAGTGAATGCAAATTTGAATTGTCAAAAAAGGTCTGAAAGCCAAGAATTTTAGTTATCTAAGCATTGTTTCTTGTTGAAGAATATGTGATGTCTGTGTTAAGGTCCTGAGCCATTTCTGTCTATGCTTTGCTATACTAAGATGTCCCAATCTGCTCCATGGGCAAGAAACCACGGAGCCCAGCTGTGCAGAACTCTCCACATCAGTGCTGACCCACCTCACTGTTTGCTCACAAGGGGGAAAAATTGTAAAGAGTAAGACTCCAGCTCCAGAATGTCAGCCTACACCAACAGTATCAACATCTGACTTTTAATTAATTGAACACAATGACAGGAATTATCCATTATTTTCTTTTAGAAACAAATTTGGGGACTGCTTGTCCCTTCTTTAAGAAATACAGTTACTGGCAAAGAAGCTGTCAGTCATAAGTAAGTTTTCACTGTGCCTGGTACATACATGTGATGTCTGGGCAGACAAAAAGTGACAAGTTTTGTTATTAGCTCGTAAAGTAAGTGATGCTACCAAGTGTCAAAGTTACCCAACAGGAACTAGACTAAGCACCTTCAAACTAAGTCTAAGTCTTCCTGAGATCTTTTCAACATTACACATCTATGCACTTATTCTTGCTTGCACCACATTGTTTTAATAACAATTATAATTTCTTCTTGTAGATACTTGATCCGGCCTGATCCATTGACTTATGTTCCAAACACTGCACCCAGCCGAAAAGACAGCTTCTGCAATACAGTGGGACAAGACACCAGGGAGGAAACACAACTTTGATATGTAACTCATCACAAAATTAAGAGACAATTTTATATTCGTGTTGTTTCCACTAACAATTTTGAAAACTGAGCAGTATATTTTATTCAGATTTTGGAAACAAAATGACAGTGGGTAAGTGACCAAATGTAGAAATGCGGTGCCTAGAAACTCTTAATTTCAGGGATTGTCAGGCTTGTGGCCTGTTCAGTACGGTAGTTGAACTTTGTCAGCCTAACAGAATTATGACACATCTTGCTATTTAACCAGTATGAACAAACGTCAGATTCCATCACGTATTTTGTTTAGATGCTTCCAAGCAGATTTATCAAGGTGACAGCATGTCAGTGACTAAGCTTCTGACTTACATCAGATTATCTCATGCCCGTAGAGAGACAATGCGTAATTTACACTAGAAAATACATTAATACCTAAAGCTGCCAACAAGGCTTTGCGTGTCAAGCCTTTGAAATAATTTTAAATCTCAGCCTGTCATCCATTTGTATCAGAACAGGCTAGTTTCAGTTCCATTTTAGCCTCCAGGACCTGAGTGTTGGTTCTTTGGGTTTACACAGATCAGGTGTAGTGACACAACCTAGTCACTCTGCAGAGGCTGAGATCTGAGACACATCCACTGAAAGAGGAGCCCAGCTGGAGGAAAGGCCCTATCATCTCACACAGGCAGACCCCTCAGACTTGCAAAAAAAGGGGAAAGTACTATCTGTGTAAAGCTGCATACAGTGGTAGCTCAGGTGAAATGTAACCCTTTGAACCCCTTAGTTTGTCTACAGAAGCCTGAATAGATTATAATACAAAAGCAAGAGCATCCCTCTAGGGAACAATCCCTACCACAAGTCCTTTCCATTTTCATGAATATGCCAAAACCAAAACTGTCCAAAGTATGTACATGTCCAGTCACCCAGATTACCCAAATGTGATATGAAATGATGTATCCCATTGAAAATTAAAGAAATTCTTATGTCATTCCATAAACCAAATGTAATTCCATATTATGTGAAAGAGCATTATGGATTTAAAAACTCTATTTGGCTCCTACAGAATCTCCAGTCTGTGGGCCACAACTGGTCAAACTTTTTACAGAATTAAGCCACCATTGGTCAGGCTTTCTACAGAATTAAGCATGTCTGTCTAAATCGTCCAAAATCACATTGTTGTGCTGTCATCTGTCACAAACAAGGAAGAACATACTTATTGTTTAAAAAATCCTACTATAACAATTATCCCTATAGAATCACTACACGACATTTGACAAGTAGTCTACTTTGGAAAAATTGATCATTCTTTGAACTCCCTTGATGTCCTAGTTGTACAAAAAAATCAGTCAGAATTTTTTATATTCTATATTAATTGATAGAACTATATTCTATTTCTGAAAAAAAACCCCACCCAAAACAAAACAACAAATAAAACAATCAAGCTGCTGAGAGAGCAACTCATGGATTTGAGTATATGTATGAGCATTGTAAAGATCTTGAAATCAAGTCACATTCTTATTAGGAATGACATCAAATCTGCTATTGTTTCCTTCTTTCCTCTTTATTCTCCCGAAATTTAACAAATCTGTTTCATCTTAACTCAGAAATACTAAAGCCACAATTGTGAAAAACCACAGAGGTCTCAGACTGGACTGAAGCTATCATAACACCAAGAGTACCAATTTTAACAGGAAAAAGGATAGCTGGAAAGTAGGGTTTCCCACAGATTTGTTTTATATTGACATGCTGAAGCAGTATCATGGCCCAGAAGGGTTTCAGTGGTTCTGCTTAGAGTCCATTATTGTTCAGTGGTTTTCCACACACACTAGTCATTTATCAGCTTAGTCACAGGTAAAGATGAAATATTTCAAATGGGCACTGGAGGAAAAAAGAAACAATTGAAACAGCTGCACAGACTGAAGTCTACAGTTTTTTAAAAAGCAGTATATGGTACAGGATTGTCTAAGACCTCTCACAGAAGTTATCCCAGAAGACTCTGCATGTGCAGTGTGAATAACTTTCTATTTTCAATGCCTTCAGGACAAGGACTGTATTCCAGTTCAATATTAAAAAAAATAATAAAAATACAAGGTTCTGAAAAGTGTTCACTCCAAAATATTAAGAAGATAAGCTAGATAGCCTGCTTTTAGTATGATTCACACACTGTTCACAAGCATTCCCTGTACACTGCCTAGAGCACATACCACAGATTTAAGGCCTCTCTGCCAAAAGGTTCTTATAGCTAGGACTTTAGTCCTCACACTTAACAGCCTAAAAAGCAGTAGAAACAAGCAGTCAGGTGTGTCTGTCTACCCACTCAACTCAGCAGAATTGCTGCTCAGCTAGATGTGAAGAGTAGCATCTAATGTGATCTGATATTTCTCCAGGCTTAATGGATTTCTAATTGCTCATTAGCCCCAGAAGATTTGCTAAAGCAAACACAAAGACAGCTGGAGACCCTTGCAGTCTCTAAAATGAATGCAAAGCAATCTTTCTGAACAAAATACTTAGTTCTCTTAAAATCTGCTGGAAGACAAGCAAGGTAATAAAAACCAACAGCAGCATTTAATGAAGCAGAAGTTCTAATAACCTATGAATAATACACCACAAAATTCAGTTATTCTGAATAATACAGCCCTGTATGTTGAAAGCAGAATGGCTTTGCTTCCTTTGGAACATCTTCACAGACAGACTCCATACCAGTGGAATTTACATCTTTCAAAAACCATCCTAAGCAGCATATTAACACTGAATGAGAGAGTATCCACATTCCTTCAGTGACCAGGGAGGCGATGCTTTAATGGCCATCCTACAGGCCATCTTATATTCACATGCTTTCTTTTCATCATGATTATCAGAAACAAGCCTAAGTGGACTGGAGACCAGACTGAGGAACAGTACTCTTTAAGCTCAGTGCTGGAGAAGGGATGATGAAGCTCTAGAACAGGCAGGGTCAAATGACTGTTGAACAGAGGAGTTTGATCTGGCAACAGTTCACTCAGTAAAGAGAGAAATTGAGAGCTATGAAAAAAAAGACTGCTTCTATCTGTGCTTAACTGTATGCATTTTTCCTCCTGAACTGACTTCTGTCAATAACTCCAGGCTGCCCAATCTTCTCCAACACTACCTTAGCACAGACCAAGCAGTTTGATACCCCCAAGTCACAGTTCCAGTGAGGAAAGTTCTAGCAGATAATAATTGCTTCATTCTCACAAGGAATGATCAAGCAAAGCCAGACCTACCTAGGAAAATGTGTTACCTAGTCTGCAATAAAAAGCCACAAGAACTATTTCAATGGAATGCAGTGTGTTTCCTTAACTATTTCACTCCAGTTCCACAACACACATTATTTCAGATACAAAGTAAAAAGCATAGAGTTTGCGTTTTTAAAATCTATTAGTTAGTGAACTTGTCATGAAATTCTGTCTTGAAAATTAAAAGAACAATTATTTCCCAGTGTACGTATTTCCTGTCTCACAAGCAACTTCCTAGTACAACTACTCTTTAACAAATTTAAAGTATATTTCTTACACAACTTTAATTAGCAATGCAGCAAAAAAATGCTATCAAATAAATTTCAGATTTCAGCAGTGGAGGAAAACTGAAATGACAACAAATGCACCAGAAGTAACACACAATTGTGTAGTTCCTAAACAGCTATGGCTGACAGCAACTGTACCTGTAGTTTTGGAACACTGATGCATGAGATTTTGCTTCATTGGTTTCCACTGGATATCGAGTGAAATTCAGTCACTAGAATCTGGAAATCAATAAATAACAACAAGCATATCTGTGTAGGCACATCAAGTAGTAAAAGGTTATCAAAGCACTTTTTCAAGGCAGTGCTATAAATGAAGAATTTATAGAATAAAGCAATCTGCATAAAATATGGTTGCATATTCTTGATACTATATTAGAAACAGCCCACCACCCCACTTTGAAAAAGAAAGACATTGAATAAATGTCTCAAGAACAGCACTTCAAATTTTCAGCTACTGTCCTTTGTGCTCAACACAGACTATTACAAGGACACAGGAAAAGAGTTACTAATTTATGTTCAGTTATGAGAAGTGACCAAGACTTTGCTTATTGTCATCTTTTGAAATTAATCCAAAATATTAGTGATGATAATTCAACACAAGTATAAACTCCCATGACCTCTCAAGAACCTTAAAATGGCAAATATTTCCACTTTGTTAAGTTAGAAACAAACATTTGAAGTTTCTGTGAACTGAAGTTTCCTATATGTTCTGCAAAATCTACAATTTATACTGTTATGATTTGCAAATGACCCATTCCAACCAAGGAGAGAAACTGGGAGACCAAAGTATAGAAATAAAAGAGTAAATACTTCTTTGTTGTGCATGAAATAACTCAGACAAATTGGGGCACCCCACATGCGGTTTGCCATAGGGCTCTTATACCTTTAAAGCATACAGGTGCAACATGGTTTGACTAATCACTAACACCTACACTACCAATTTTTAGTAAAACTCCTCTAGATCATTTCCTGCTTCTTTTGTCCTCTCACCAGTATGGGGTGGCTGATCTGCTCCAGTGTGAGCTCTCAAAGGGCCACAGTATCCTCAGAAAAATGTCCAACTGCTGTAGGTTGGGAGAAAAAGGGCATAAGCCTATTCTGTGATAAACTGATGAGTAACTCACCTGTAAAACATTAAGAACACAGCAAGTAATGGCTTAGCTCTAGCAACCAACCTTCCTTCTTATGTTTTTAGCTCTTTACAAACTGCATTTTGACATAACCTATTAAACATCCAGTATCCAAAAAAACCCACAAGTAAACTAATTTAAGAAAGAACGTGGGCATTATGGCATCAGAAGATCAGAGGCATTTCTATATCCATTAATGGCTGCGTTGCTATTTGAAAATGAGAACTTCAGTGTATGAAAACAGGAGAGCAGAAAGTGATTTTCAATGTTCTAAGTGTACTTCTGCATGGAAGTTTTCTTGATTAAGCTAAAATATTTAGTCAAAATCTTTGACTTCTGTTTGTTTTGGTAGTGCAATTCTATTACATAAAATCCTGGTTCCACCAATGAAAGAACATGAGCTTCTTACTAAGAAGATTTTTCTAACAGGCAGCCAGAATATTTATTGTTTCAAGTTCGATTGAGTTGTATTGAATTATTACAAGATTAGTAGAGAATTCATGCTGCAGAAAAGCAAATGGTACCTATGTCTAAAAATTTAATTACATATTTAATTGCTTATAACTCTTTAAAACACCAAGAAGCTCTCAAAATACCATACACTCCTTTTCTCCTAAAATTCTTTCTAGGAAAAATAAAGTCTTACCCATAATAATTACCTATACTATTAAACCAAAACAACTAGAATCTGTGGAATTTTTTTTTCTAAAACCAACTGTGTAGCAAAATGTAATGTAGTATTAAGTTGCTTTGGGACACAGATTATTCAGATACACATGCATGTAACTGCATTCAGAATTTAAAATTACTTCACATGTGCTGAAAAAAGCCAGAATTAGGCCTTATTAAAATAATAAAAAGAAAGAATAGAACAGAGTAGAGAAAAACAGGAAAGGAATTAGAAAAAAGAAGAAAGGAAATTAATATGGTATTGCTTGTTTCACTCCCATTTATGTTATCTTTTTCTAATTTATCTAAAAGAGACATATTTGACAGCTTGTGAGTGAAAATCTACCTCACCGGGTTCTAATTCCTACCTTGTCTCATCCAAGATTTTTGGAAGAATTTAAGAACAGGACAAACCAACTCCTCACATCCCAGCGGTGCTTTGATATTTTCCCAGTTTCTTGAAGCAGTGAGTTTTGAAGTCCAGCGCTTTCAAGGTGGTCCCACAAATAGCAAATCTCAGTCTTTTGAGAAGATGATACATATGTTTGAAGACGCAAACTGAAGCCTGCCAGAAAGCATGAGATAGCTAATTTAATTTAAAATTGTCAGTTGGCAAAGAGATCCTAGAATCTCAACTTCAGTTTAGTTAAGCCAGCTTTCAGGTGAGTCAACCAAACATACATAAAAGGATGAGCTGGGAAGTGAGAAAAGAGCAGGAGGTGCACCCACCTAAACTAAAGGCAGCGTCTCCTGGAGAGCAATCAGCTCAGGGTCCTGCCATCTCTCTCTAGGGAAGCCTGGGCTGCATGAAGTCCTGGGCCCCACCTCCTGCTTGATCTGTGAGAGCTCCCAAGGATGTACATGGAGAGTTTACAAGATGAACCAATAACTGTTCCACCTCTCTTTTTTTAAACCTGTATTTCATTTCAAACCTACATACCACAATATTTGGAGGATTACTTTAGGCACAGTAACACTTGCTCTCAGTGGTTATAAAGAGAAGCAGGAATATTGCAGTTTCTGTCTGTACCCATTTATTCTTGGGTTACAAGTGAAAAAAAGCTGTCTTGAAACCACACAAGGACCAGAAAGGTAGTTTTTACCTGCACCATTTGGCTTCCCAGAGTGCTCAGGCAATCCTACTGTGGTTTACCCACAAACTCATGTAAACATGCACTGCTGGGGTATGATGTGAGTTGGTGGTAGAGAGAAGACAGCGAGGAAGAAAAAAATTTTATCTTGGTATGTATTGTTGGAAATACATTCAGTTATTTCAAAATTTTAACTAAAGTTTTATTTTGCATAAAGATGTAGTATAAGCATCTTTAAAGCCACTTTCTCTTACAGCAGTTTGAACAGTGAATGGATTAATAAACTGAAGGTAATTACGCACTTTATATAAAGCACTGAAGAAGTGTATTAATAGCAATTTGAAGTATTTAACAAGTATATGGAACGAATCTAACAAATGTATAAAGTATTTGTTTTCTAGTATTCTGTAAAATCTTTGTATATATACTTTTCTGATTTAAATTCTGTTTAGACTGAGTTAATCTCATCAAAATGCTACTACACAGAAATACTACCTTTTTTCCACTGGAATATTTACACTTTTTTTTTCTTTCTTTCTAAAACAGGAATATGTGAAAAACTGAAGAAGAATTTTAGGTTATTTTTTCCTTTACAGAAGTGCACTTTAAATTAAAAAGTAATCTTCAAGGAGAATTTAAGAGCAACAGCTATCCTAGGATTTGCTTGTCTCTAGCTAGCTGCTATATAATTTTTTCTTCAAGTGCACACAGGAATATGGCTGCTAAATATTTAATCACATATAAACAGCACAATTCCCTCCCTGCTTTTGTATAAGAGAAGAGCAATAAAATTTGTCATGGGACAAAAAGGGAACACACTGCATGTGAGGAGTCAAGAATTTGTTGTTAGTCTAACTAAACTGTCCTATGGTTACTAGTTGAATTTAATTAGTATTTGCAGAAGGGGTGGGAGGGGAAACAGATCCACACACTGTCCTTGTTACTTCCATCTTTAGTCTTGTGTCATACTCATCTTTGAGTCAGTGGTGCCAGATTTTCTCAAGGAGGTGGAGGGGGAAGAGGAGTTTGCGGCAAATTGTGAATGCCCCACATTCTGTACCAGAAGGAATATCCTGATGTTGGTGGCAGTGTCTTCCCTACCTAAGAATCCAGTAGTGCTAATTTCCATATGTTTTCCAAGGCACAGCTTTCCTTCCTTCCTTGGTTGTTAGTGCTCCATGAAACCTGATTTTGTTATGCCCTGTTGTGTTTGAGTATTTCCTCCTTGTGCTGTTTGTTATGGCTAAATCCAGTTTTACCCAGCTCCAATGGTGCCTTCTTATAGCAATAAGTAATTCCTTACTGGTCACGCTTTTCTTTAGCTACCATCTTAATCTACAATCCCCTGTACCACACTATACTTTTAGTTCAGAATCATAAAGAGGTACTCAGCACAGAATAGCCATTTGCTGCAGAAATAAAGAAAAGTTACTATCACAAATAAGTGTTATGCCACATAGTTGTGGAAAGCCAAACTAAAGCTAAAATTAATCAAGTAACAGTAACCATTCACTACCCAATTTGCTGTTACAGCTTTAGCAAGCTAGAAAGAAGCTCTGTCCCCCATGCTGTTAACTGATCCAAAGAAAGAAACAGTATGTATCTTTGTATGAAATACAAGCCAGGGAGGTTGGGAACATGGTACACGGGATGGTCTCAGTAATGCTGCAGCAATTTGCTATGTTGTGTCCATGGGTTTTTTAAATTAAATTAATTTAAAAAAAATAAAATAAACTGTATTGTCAGCAATCATTAACAATATGCAGATAGGAGGAAATTGTTTCATACCTACAGGGATCACATGAGAATTTATGAAAGATCTCAGTTACCCAGTCTCCCTTAGAAAATGACACTGTTTCTTACCATGAATGATGCTGAACATTGTGGAGCAGCACTTCTGAAGGAAGACAGCCTCCACGGTTTGAGGTTCTTTGGCAGATTCAAATAGAATGTATTTATTTGTCTAGATAAACAAAGGGAGAGGTTGAGTATGAGAGTTTGTTGAGCTGTTCTTCTACAGATATCCCTAGAGAACTGAACAGAGACCTAAACATGACTTCTAGACCACAAATTTCCCCAAAAAAGTTTGTTTTAGCCAAGTCATTTCTGACAAGTGTCTGCTTGTACTTTTCTAATCTGTATTTAAATAATTTAAACCCCTTAACCTTCCAATGCAGCTATTTAATGCCTCATTACTTGGCCTATTTCCTTAATCCAAGGTGATATTCCTATGTTACTTGAATTCATTACCTCTTGAAGCACTAACAACAATACTCTTTGTGATAACTTCTACATCGTCCCTTCTCAGACTTCACTAGACATATTTTCTGCACTTCCAACTGTTTTCATTCCTCCTTCTCCTCAGTTCTCTCCGAGGGATGGGTGTCTCCCTGAAAGGACAAAGGGGACTCATTACTTCAGGTGAAGCCTATCACTGGGGGAGGAGAATAAAAGGGTTATTTCATGTGTCCTCCAGACTTTCTCTCCATTTGTACACTTCAGGATGGTTTTTTTAACTATTTTTTAACTATTAGATTGTTGATCACTGCTTTTGCAGTCACAGGCACAGCTTGTGACCTGTTCCATGCTGGGATCTACTTCCACGTGGCTGGTCAGCTTAGTCAACATGCTACCTTTGTTTCTCATCATCTTGGACAATTTCCACTTTACCCTATTATTCACAACCTCATTATTTTACTACATGATTCCAAGCTCCTTGTGCAGCCCTGATCCATGTAGAATTCCGTGTTCAGAAGAAGCTGAAGTCCCTGAGACTGACTTTCTAGGCATTTATATAATCCCTCATGGCAGTTTCATCTGCCCCATAGCTCCTTAGTCAGTGACTCTGCCCCACTCTAACAGCTGTGACAAGCACCTTGTCATCAGAGCCTTGCCTGCTTATGCAAAAATAGGAGCATAGTTATTGTGAGCCCCTTATTTCTGACAAAGCAATAAGTATCTTCAGTGAGCTTGCAGTGATTTTACACAAATTATGGAACTATTGTAGCTTCCATTATAATCACTTCATGCCCTTTTCTGAGTTTGGTTTGTGTGATAATTTTGTCAGATCTGCAGACAGCACTAACCACCCTGTTGAATATTTCTTATCTATATGATATATCACATAAGATATTTGACATTTTAAAGATATATATATATATATATAAGTACATAATTTCATGTGATAATTTGAAGGCAAACAGAGCTGGTTGTATTTAGACTATAAATACTTTTATATGTCTAAGCAAAAGCAAAACAGATAAAACTTTCCTACGTATAAAATTCTGGGTTTTTGATGGGAAGGATTTTGCAAGGATGCCATCTTGTGATCATGGCCAAAATGACACCATCTACAATGACAGCAACATTTCAGTTTATCTAGTTCAGGCTCAGAAAGCTAGTGAAGAGACAATGTCAGCATCAAACTAATGGCAGCAGGTACTAGTCTTTATCCCACTTCTTTGCTCGACTTAAAACTGTTTCCCCGTGGTTATATTTTCATCTGGTAGCTGTATCTTCAACACACAGTCCAAACAGAAGGTGACAACTCCACATAGTTTATGAGTATTAAAACCCCCACAAACTTATTTGCATACATGAAACTGCCACTAGAATTTTCTTGAAAAACTGTATGTCATAGAGAGCCTTCTATCCAGATTTATTTCTGAATTTAAAGATGCCATTTTAACAGGCAAACTGGGTCTCTGCAAGGACACTGCTTCACTACCCACAACCAGCTCAAGTATCCGAATGTTACTATAATTAACTAGACATGTAGATAGGGGAGTATGAGAAATTCAATTTAAGTTCTGGAATCAGCAGAGAGAGAAAGTTTATGCTTTAAAACAAACAAGAAAGGATAGCTTAGACACAGACTGGAAATGGCACATGAGGTTCAATATTTGCTTGTTTGTTGCAATGGTGTCTGGATTTTTAACAAAATTTTTCACAGGCACAAGGACCAAAATCACATTAGTTTTCTTTATTAACTAGCACTTAGCTAGGGTTTTATAGGAATTAGAATAAATTACAATAGCAATTTATATTAGAGATGTTTGTCTAATTTATATTTTATAATTAAAAGTTCTGACAAGAAGTTACTTAGATTAATTAGAACAAAAATTAACATAAATTTAATAATGGGTGTTTATATGTGGGTAGTTCATAAACAATTAGTCTGCAGGATTAATGTCTCTTTATGCTTTATGTGGAGTCCTGAAAAAGCTGCAGAACATTGAAGTCTTTCTTCCCTCATCTCTTAGTTAATCATGAACTTGTATAATTTAATTTAGCTAAAAATGACATTTATAAAACTTTATTATTTGTTAGAACATGAGAACCTCATTCTGTCTCCACGGGGGGATGTGCATATGGAAAGTCTTCAGCATTTCTTTCAGCAGTCACTGGCTGTAATTCAAGGGGCTTGTTCGCTGCGGGGATAGGGAATATTTTTTCACCAATGTAACTGTGGGGGTCTCATGTTATTTCCTACATGGATTCTCCACAGGGAGTCAAAACACACAAAAAGTAACCCAAAACTCTCTCCATCTGGGAAAGGCACTGAATCAACTCTTTCCTCTCCTGGGGAGAGTGCTACCTTCATCTCCTATGGCTGCTGCCACACTTTTTTAATATCACTGTTATGTATCAGGCGCTAGCAGTGAATTCTCATCAGCCTTCAAAGGATGTCAAAGTGTCACCTCATTTCATTATTCTGACTTAGAGGTGAGTTTAGGGGTGAGATGGGTAGATGATGTCAGCCTTTCCCAGACAGTTGCTGCTGTAAGCACACCCAGAGACCCCGAGAAATCTCCCCAGTGAAAACAGACACCAGTGGATTTTCAGGCACTGTGGGGATAGACTGGAATTTAGTTGAGACTTCCAGTTCTAACTGTGTACATCTGAATTTCACATTAGTCTTCCTTTGTGCAGTCCATGTTCTGTTGCATTTGGTAATTACTTTTTCTACCTAAAGCCACATTCTATTTCAAGGAGGCCAAGGTAATGTTGACCACTGGAGCACAGAGGCTCACAGAATTGTTAAGAAATATGTGATCCAGGCAAAGGTTTTATGATCTTTAGCTTTATGGGTCTTTTCTAAACCTTCTAAGGTTTAAGGTAGATAAACTGTCTTAAATGAGGAGGAAAATCACCTTCATTAAGGACTTGCTAAGAAAAATTGGCTCATATAAAGAATTACATCATGCCAAGGAAACCACACCAAGAATGCCACACAGATTAAATCCTCATTTTCAGACAAGTCCAAAGGAATACCAGCACAGTGATGTACTTACTGCTCACGATCTAACTTTGCCAAAGACCTTTGTAAATCCAGATGTGAGGCTCTTTGTTCCTCTGTCATAACTGTTTCAAAACCATGTCATCATGTTTCAGCTCTAAAGTAATGAGAAAATGCAAACAGCAGGGTTAAATAAAATTTAAAAGCAACTCTACTTTGCTGAATTAGAATATCTAAACTATACCCTTCCTGACAAAACCTTCACCTTTCTGCTAGATCCCCAGGAAGTTACTCTCAAGTCCTGACAGTCAAAAAGAATTCCTTTAGAAGATCTTTAGCAAGTTGCCATAAATTTGTCACTGTCGGGCAGTTGCACTGCCACACTTGGACAACTTTCACTAAAATGGACCTTAGAAGGGTAACATTTTGGTATGCAAAAGGTCCCTCAAAACAGCAACTTCTTAAAATTACTCTTTAAAACAAAATGCCTTATGAGCCAATTTGTTTATGACATTCTGGGAAGGAAGATTTTCTCTTGTTTTGAATTTACACTTCAAGAGTGAACAAGATCTTACATTATATCTTAAATCCCTCATTAGGCTAAAAACAAGCATGCACTGAAATGATTATATTAGTCATTAAGGCCTGAATGATAAGTATAAACAGGATTTGCTCTTCTGGCACTCGTAGCAATGTTCAGCTTACACAGTATAGACAACAGTTGTCATTGGTATGGAAAAGCTTTGCTGAAATGCTTTAGAAGTTGTATTGTGGTTACACAGTTCAAAGTAGTTATATGTTTTAGTTCAAAGGAGAACTGATAACTATTCTGAGATATAACAGGTATTCCTTTATCATAGCTCAATCTTAGCTGGGCCTCTAGATGGTGGTGTAATACCACTAATAATACCAGGGAGTTATTGCAGTGGAATATGAACATATTCATTTCTATCACTGGCCAATAACTAAGGTCATGGCCCACAGTAATAATAAAATCCATGCATTACCAGTTTCCATAAAACTAGCCAGTAGTACCAGTTCAGGTTTTACTGAATAATTGTCTGATTTACAGCATCTAAGTTTGCATTCTTATTGTCCATGACAGCCAAATCATTACTCCCTAGAATAGATCAGGGCAAAAAACTGCTCTGTAATAAAATAAGAATTTTTTTTATGTTCCCATAGAAGAAAAAAATTAAAACTGTCATTTTAGTCTGGCACCTAAACAAGTATCACTTTTATGTCAGCAATCATTAAAAAAGTAGCCTTGTGGGAAAACAAATTCTGAGAGGATTTAGAATGTACCATGCAGTCTTTTCAGCACGTATTTTTGTAGTACTTTAAACAAGAGGAGAAAAACAAAGCAATTTTGGAGTATTTACCAATAAACTTAATAAATTCATAATAAATTTATGCATAAATTGTGCCAAGAAAAATTTATGTGTCTTCTATATTTAACAATGGGCTATGATTGAGCTGATTGCATTGAAACTATATAGTGGTTATTTTTGATTCATAACATTTACTTCCTGCGGACAGAGCTGCTGAGTTAGGAAACTAAATTTTCAAAATCACTTCTACGAAGCTGGAAAAAAAAAAAAAATTTCTAATCATTAAGGACACCACAGTAGATAGACTGAACCTTTATCGAGAGGTACACAGTACATTGTACCTAATATAAAAGATATTTTTTGACTCTTTGATCACCTCTCAGACTGGATTTTGAAATGAAGAATAAGATATTTTTCTTCACGTCATAGTATTTGCAATGAAGAAGGTTCCTATCACACTGTTTCACAGGATCCCCTTGACTGGACTTTATATCACAGGAACTGTGTGTTAAAAAACTGTAGTTAGTTCATAACATTTGTGAAAAAATGAAGTGGGTTTAATCCACAGTTTTCTCAAACATAAAACACATACCTGCAAAAATCTCTCTGTATATAGAAGACAGACTCAATGCCTTCGGAATGATACATGTTGTTCCCATACTCTACACTTGTCCTGGGTTCTGGGTTTCTGAAGCAAGCCAAATATCCTGAAAAACAGATATACTTCAGTGCCACATAACATAGAAAAAAAGTTGTGAAATCAAGATAAATAGTAACATAGTGTGCCAAAACAAAAAAACTTTTGTCCTCAAGACAATAAACACAAAAGCAAAAAATCAGATTACTTCAGCCAGTAAAAATATTTGGCTTTCAAACACAAAGTCAAACTGTTACTACCTCATCAAATACTCAAAACTTTTTCATCACAGTACTGTGTTACATTGCTATGTTTTAAAGCAAAATCATGTTAGCTGCTGGGAAAATACATGAGCAACAGAAATTGGAAGTTAGGAAAATTCATTACAACAGATTTGATATATATAGCTGACCTAGGAAAGCAATAATGTCTGCAATGTTCTAAAATTAGTATACAAAGTGGTAAAACCCTATTACTTTTGGGATGCATTGCATTCTTCTTCAGTTATGCTCTCCCTATTTCTATTACTGATTTCTGCTACACCAAATAATGCAGTAGCTGAAAAAAATATAATTGAAAATTGCCTCAAGGCAATTACAGAAAGATGTATTTAGACATGCACAAGCTTTTTTCACTGACTTCTAATGTTCCATTTGCTACCATACCTTGAGCTCCATACTATTTTTACATGGGTTCATAAATCAGTTTTGCTTTTCAGAACCCTGCTGCAAGTTGGTCTATCATATATAAATAGAATCATAGTACTGTTATTTGTCATAACATTGAAATAGCATATATGTTGCAACAAAAGGGAAGCTTCACTCCGCAGCAAAAACAGTGGAAAGCAAAGTTAGTTATATTGCATACAGAGTTTACCAGTTTTCAGAACAGTACTTTGTTATGTGTTTCCTTGTAATCAAATATTTCCAAAGGAATAAAGAACCACCATTTTCTGCCATCCTCAGAGCATCAAGTCATCTAAAAAGGAAAGGCTCCAACACAAGAACTCTGTGACTATTTGCAAATTTCTTAGTTTGCAAGCAACAAGATGTTTTTAGACTCTGCATTCCTATCTGAAATACAATATACAGTGTTAGTAGAAAGGGGGATAGAGAATTGAGATCTGAAACAATGCTAGTGTGTGCTAAAATTAAAGATAAGCAAGTCATTCCAAACAAAGGACCAGGACTTTTGGAAAGTCTGACATTTTAATATATTTAATATGTTTGTTCTTTATCATTAGGATTGCCATCCATAAAATCTTATTAAAGTAATAAAGTATTACATTGCTTTATCTATGGTAAAAATAGGAATCAACTGAAAACTTCTGACTCTAAATTTTGATGAAAAAAGCATGTTTTTTATGAGCTGTCTGTTCACATTCCCTGTGCATCTGGGAGAGTCCCTTACTTTGTCTGTTTTGGTGCTATCTCCATAGTCTTAGAAAAGAACTTTTCCCTCCAAAACAAACTGACCAATGAAACGAATTTGGGTCTCACACATCCCAGGGTATTGCTTCAGTTACTGAACCAATACACACACATAGTCTTACTAAGTAAAAATAAGTGAAGCCTATTTATAAATCCTGTTAAGCCAAATTGCTGCTAAGAGCACAGTATGAAGGAATTCAGCTTTATCCCTCATTTTCTTCATATCTTGTTTATGAAGTGTGGGAAATAATCAAATTTCTAACAAGAAAAAAACAACATCTTATGCACATCTATGCAAAGTCCACAACTTAAAATAGTGCTTTATGATTTCCTCTGTTATAGAAGTTGCCATAGTCACTCTTGTTCCTTATAGAAAGTTATATCCTAAGTAATTTTATCCATTTTTTTGTAAATAATACTAAGTGGTTCTTCTGATAAGAATTTCAGATTATTGCTCACAAAGGCCATCAAGTTACAGATGCATTAAAGTGCAGCAGGAATGAAATATCTATCACCTTAGAGCTTATGATGTGTCCAAAAATCTTGGAAATAATAGGCTGTGAAATATTTTGCCACTGCAAGTCACTTTAACAGCACATTGTGCAACAAATCATTTACCTATTGCCAATCTAGTTTTGGGATCAAAGGAATTAATTAAAATGCAATTGCATGTGGTTTTTTTGATGGTTGCAATGCTTTCCTCCAATCCTCTCATAAACAGAAATGTATGGTGAAAAAAATTCCTCTTCAGTATGAACTTCAACAAGCAGAGTGACAACTAATTTGAGAAACTCTTGAAATAGCCCTGAAAAAATGTCACACAAGCACTACTTAAGCATTAAGGTCATGTCTGTATGTATGTCTGAAGATATTACATAGGATACAGAACTAGTAAAACCCTTACTTAAGCCAACTACCATCTTATTTTCCTCATGCTTCTCCTTACAACTTTCCTTTTCTTCACCCACTTTAAATTTAGCCTTTACGACTTGTGTAAGGATATTTATTTGAAATTGACATCCTACTCTTAAGAGAGTACAGCCTCCTCCAAAACCAACATTCTTAGTAGTTTTTAAATCTGGTATGGAAAAAAACAGCCCCAAAAGTTCTCTTTTGTGCACATACAATAAAATGTGCAAACTACTCTATAACCTAATGCATTAACTTTATTTCCTACCTGTCTAACTGCATTGTGACCTGATATACTTTACATTAGCTATTATTTCTGCAAATTCTCATTTTCTCTGTCAAATGATGCATGAAAGCTAGAATCACTACAGCTTAATGGAATAAGCCTCTTATCAGCACTATATATCAAAAGCATCTCTCTCTGAACACCTAAGGACAGAGGGATCACAAGTTCTAAAACAATTTCACTGGAATTCACAATAGGTTACTGGGTTTGAAGCTTTGCTGCAGCTGTTTGCTTTTCCCTTGGTGTGGGGACAATGATCAGTGTTATGCTGTTATTTGTTCCTTACAGGCTTAACTGTAAGGTCAGCATAGGGTTACAGATGACAAATGATGTCAAGAGGGACTTCTTTGTCTCCAAGCACTCTGTCTCTATTACAGAAGTTTGGAAAAGAAAAAAAAGTAATGCATACTTAAAATAATTTATACAATAATATCAACAGCTGATATAACAATATCAACAATAGCGTGAATAATATAATAATGAGTAATTGATATAACAGCAAAACCTAGGTTGAAAACAGCTTTATAAATCCAAGGCTGTGGTCACAGAGCAAAAAAACCAGAGAAACACGACAACAGGAAGCAAGAGAAAGCAGCTTCTTTCAGTCAGCGATGTTGCTTACTTACTCTTGCTCCTCTGCCGTCCTGTTTTGTCATCTAACATACTACCTTTTGCTATATTACTATCAGTATAACTACCATTCTTTTTCCCCAAAGTAATCTCTGGGTTATCTGAGTATGGGAAAGATCTAATTTCCTTAAAACTCTGGTACCAAAATGAGTTACCTGAGTGTGGATCACCCCTGGCCAGGATTAGGAAGAGGAATGTATTGTTAGTTCTGACAAGGAAAAGCTTTATGCAGTCACTCAACATGGCACAATCACTCTATACAAAGTATATGACAACTTTTATTCTTAATTGTACAAACTAGCATGTTTACCCAAGATGATTAATAATACCTGTAAACAATATTCTTTGTTGAGATTACATTCATAAATCTGAACCACCATTGATGGAACTGCTAAAGTAAACAGTTTGTGTTTTTTTTTAACTCTTACTCCATGTTCCTATAGCCCTGATTTCTTCAGATGCTGACATTTTATAAATGTCATAGTTTATGAGGAAATAATAAAACCCCAGATAACACCACACAACACCGTGACCTTTAGCTGAGGGATTGCTCTGAGTTCTTTGGTAAGCTCAGTTAAGAAATTTGGAGGTGAAAATTCAGGTTCTAGGAAGTAATTGAAGATCTCAAAGGTCACAGATTTTGCCTGTGAGTCAGATCCAGCAATATTTTTTCAACCTGATGCTTGTGATTTGATTTTGCAAATGACATGCTTTAGCAACAAATTATAAGCAGCTTCACCTGAAAATTTGGAATTTTTCATTATTATTAGGAACTGAATTTTCTACAGTGATCAGTCTAATCAAACCTAAGGGCATTCCAAGTATGATTTTTTTTTTTTCTTAGGAAATAGATTTTGTGATGATTCCATGACAGTATTTTTGGCAAATCACTGTAAGAGGTATACATGGGCATTTAATGAGCCATTCCCAAAATACAATTAGAGAAATATGTATTTTGCTAATATTTAAAAACAGAATTGCTTTGAAGACATTTGAGTGCTCTCATAGCTTCAATAGGTGTTTTGACATTTAAGGATGTTATCATAGCTTAGATAGCTGTCATAAAAGATAAATAATATCTATTGCTCTTCCCATGGCCTATGCACTGGTATTCCAGCAGAATTACACAGATTCCTTAGACTTCAAGAATTAAGGAGAGTGTACCACTTCAGTTTGTACTGCCTAGAAAATGGAACTGGACATACACTAGACACAGAATGGCAAGTAAGCTATTTATATTTTCTAATGGGACAGACATTAATCCATATCTCATTGTTCAAAGAATTCATCTGAAGCTGCATGAGATGTGGAGGTACAATAATCAGAAGCAGCAGAACAAAAAACCAATTAAACAATTAACCCTTAGCCAACAAATAAATATGTGCAGAAAACCAAGAAAAATTATCATATTCAAAAGTATGTGGGTACTTGATAAAGTGTATTTATTCAGTAAGTCGATGAAGTGCAGACTTAATTGTAAGTTCAGTGTGAGTATATAAAGGCAAAAATAGCCAGTGTTTTTCTGGGTGCTACATTTGAAGTAAAAGCTGGAGCAACCAGACATCCTCTGTGAAGTTGTGGGAACAGACACTTTGTTATAGGTAGCACAAGAGACATGTTCAAAAATTAAGTATTACAAATCCCTGAAAAGGCAGAGAAGATATCCAATGTAATGAGATATATTTGTTGCAACAACATAAAATTTCACAGAGACTGGTGACATTGGAAAATGTGAATGAGAGGTCACTATTACAGGACAATTCTAATTGGTCAAACGGTCTTAAAATCACAACCTGTGCTTTAGTACGCCTGGGAGAAGAAAATGTAAATTGTATCCTTGGGTAGAACAGGAAGTTTGAAGTACACTCAGAAGTTATCTTGGACAATCACTTCAGCGTGAGCTCATGGGAGAGCTGTATATTTTTAAAGTAACTGGATTTCTGAATACACGTATAAAAAGTGATGTTTTCTTGTCTGTGTACGCAGCTCCCTCCAGTTATCATTTCCAATCAATTCATTCTGCAATTTCAGAAAAAAAAGGAGCAATACAGAATATAGTACAACAAAATAATTCACATTTGCCTTAGTTGAAGGTTTAAATGACTCAACTCAGCTCCTGAAGCATCTAGAGCACAATATTAGAAATTAAAAAAAAAAATCCCCACAACCAACAAAGGGTGAAATTATTTGATCGAATTCTGATGTAAGCATTTTGTTGCAAAGTCTGCCATCTGTTAAATTACTGTAATGCAAGAAGCATACAAGCTTCCTGCTGGCATGTTATGAATAGTGATACTCTTGACACATTTAAGAGTACTGTTAAAACATTAATAATTTTGTAATAGAAAAGGAAGCATTTGAGCCTTTTGACATTCATACTCCAGTAAGTTACGAACAATACTGTTGATGTCAGCTCTGTGGACCTCCGAACTCTCAAAATAATGCTGCATTTTGGTAAGAACTGGGAAGTCAGTTCTAAAAAAAAATTCTAAAAAAATAAATTCTAGCACATATAGAAACATGTCAGTAGCAGGTTATTTGTGTCTCCATGTAGAAATTTTAGTGCTTTGGTGAATTATGCATCCTGTAAGAAAGCGTAATAGTTGCTTCACTGTAGCTGTCTCTGAATTAGAGTAGCACCATTTTGCAGCACAATTTATTAAGAAATATCACAAAACCGTCCAACTTCCCAGCTTTTTGAGTCATGTACGGTAATCTCCTAATGCCTGAACTACGGAAAGAAATCTCTGAAGTTTCTGAATATGCTAAAAATTCTTCTTCTAAGTCCTTCACCATTCACATTTTGAGGGTCAATTTGTTGCACCTCACACTGTCAAATTTATTAAGTCTTGTTAGGTTATTTTTTTTGTTTGTTTGTTTTTTGTTTTTGTTTTTTCAAAAGCCCCAGTTCTCACTTAGAGGGTTTTTGCTTGTTACTGCTCACTGAGCCCCAGGAAAATGATATATCACTACATCTCAGTCCTCAGTTACCTACATATAATAATGTAATTTAGAATAAAAGATTCATCAGAAACAGCTAAAACTCAGAGTAGATGAAATAATAAATGTTTCTGTTAATAATATGAACTCTTGCACTCACATAGAATAATCTTAGGGAAAAGCCTATTTTACATCCAGATATAACTATCTCTTCTTTAATCTTGAAAAAGAAATTTTGCTACTCCAGTTACCTACTTTTAGACGTAAAATCCACATTTATTATGACTATGACTGTACAAGAAATATTACTACTAATAATAAAGGCTTTGCCAGAGTAAAAATGCATTTTGTTTAAACTTAACATGCAATAATTACAAAAGACAGCACAAGACTTATCCCTACAGATTTTGCAGTGTGACTAATTTGTAATTATCTTTAACCTCTTTGACAAAAATCTGATAAAAATTAATCTGTCATAGCAAAAACTACTGTAAATACACTCTGCACATTTAACATCAATTTGTATTTTTTTCTACAGTCATATTTTGCACTTATATTGCACATCTAAAAAAAAAATTAGATGACCTCACATGGACCTGTAAAGTCAAGATCATATAGCAATTGTGACTGAATACAATAATTGCTGGGTATTAGACAGAAGACATCAGATTTCATATGTAGAGCAGCAAGTGGAAAATATTAATTAGAAGTTATTAGGAAACTAATCTGAGCGTCATTTAGGAAAGGTCAGTTGAAACTATTTCAAAGAGGAAACAGAAAAAATATGAATGCCTCTCTCCTTCCCTCTTCCATCATTAAGCACTCATTATGAGACATGATTAAGCAAAGTGTTTGAAATCCTGCAACTAGCAGTTCACTCAGTCTGTGCAGGTTAAAGATTGTTCCACCGTAGATTGAGCCACCTAATGAGATAGTCTGATAAAGATTTCATGCAATAGGAATTCTGTTCTTCAAAAATCCTTAGAGATGGACTATTCCTCTGTGCAGATTTTTTTCTAAAGAGAGAAAATGATGAATTTCTATACAAAATCATTCATCCTTAAAAGAAATTAGCTTTGTAAGGTTCAGGGATCTGGAAAGTGAAATTCTCTTGGTGAGATTTACAGAAAGAACCTGTTCAATGTATGTGTCATTATTGCTTTGGCAAGTATGAGGGGGGAAATATATCTTGTTCTCACTCTTAAGGAAACCTTGCTTTGCAAAGGTTTGCTGCCACAGTAAAGCAGTGCTCAGAAGCAGAATCAGGGAGGTCTGAGTTTTTCAGTGGGCCATTGAGAGATCTTAGGGTGGGGAGATGGAGATCTGATAACAGAGTTCCCATTAGGGCTTCTGATTCTGTTTCAGGAGGCTGTGGATGTAGGTGGAAATCTCTGCTTATCTCCTCACTGATCCAATAAATCCTTTCCTGGTTCACTGATCATCTTTGAGGGTAACTTCAAGAAGTTACTGTTGCTTGTAAGAGTTAATGGGTTTGATTCCCCACAGTGCATTAGTTTGGTTTGCTTTCTTATTCAGAAAAAGAAGTCAGATGCTATGAGAACCAATGGTGGGAATCTACCCTAGAAGTAACTTCAGTAATACTCCTGGCTGCAATAACTTCTAGCTGTGGCTGTAAGAAACACAACCAAATTAAAAGGATGCATTTTGAACTCCTTCCTCAAGAAATCCTTTAAGAAAAGAGTGTCTGGTAGAAGACTAGAAAATAGACTTCAGTCTATTTGACTCATAGTGACACTGGGTCACGTTTACTAAGACTCTGGAAAAGTGATCACTACATAAACTTTTTCACATTCTTGTGACAGCTGCCAATCACAAGTCTTACACATTGAAGCCTCCTCAGAGTTGATGCTGCCTATCCCCTCCAAAACTGCCATCCTTGCATCAAACTAGAAATGTAAATCAGCTCTTCCACTATCATGGCATAAATGTAGTTAAGGTACTTCTCTTGGTAGTTACTAATTTCTGCACAAGATCCACAAATATTTAAAAAGAAAGAGCAATCCTAAGAAGCGAAATCTGTGCTGCTGCCCTGTCCAGCTTCCAGGTGCAAGGGAATGTTTTTAATGAAGTTATTTTTGTATTCTGTTTGTTACATTAAACAAATAAATCAAACCAGTTCAAACTGACTTCAATTTGGTAACAGTTACCAGTTCAAACGTAAAACTGAAGAAAACTAAAAAAACAACCACTGAAACTGTCAGCTCAAACTGAAGTTTAAGTTCGTAATATTGTAAGCTTATCAAATCACTTTCTTCATTATAAAAATATCACAAGTAACACTGATATTAAAAGCTAGAAATTCAGTTTGACAACACTTTTCCACTTTTTTCCATTTCTTCCCATTTTCCTTCAACTAGGATGCAAATACTTGCCAGTTCAGCTCTGTGAACTCATCAGTACAAATCTATGGAAAAAAGGTTAAGGAGCAGACACGTCCCTGGCGCACAACTTCTTTCTCAGCTTACTCATAATTTATGGGGTAAAGAGCTTCCCCGTCTCACAAATGCAACAACCCACTTCAGCACACATCATTTTGTTTGAAACAGTGAGATTACTCAGTCTTAAATGCACCACTGAAACAGCCACTTCTGCCAAACATTTTCAACAATTATTTCATGAATGCCATTCAAAGAGAAACCAAAAAAATATAAAAGCCCCAAATCAATGCAAAGATTTAAAAAACCCTCAGCCTTTGGTTAAGAGTTTTCAGATGCTGACAACAGAATGCTTTTTTTGGGGGGGGGGGCTGGGGGGGGTTGGGAGAAGTACCTCTACCTTTCTCACAATTACCTTGACTTGTATTACATCTTCCTCTCCAAATACTGCTCATATTTTCAGATTTATCCTCAGGCCTAATTTTAAAATTAGGGCTGTTTGGAGAAGGACAGTTCTTCTTGACTAAGATTTTGAGATTTCAAAACATTGTTTTGCTCTGATTCTAAAATCATTATAAACTCCACGAGGGAAATACATTTATCTGGAGAGAGTTTGTTTTGCTTCAAATGGTTATTTTTTAACATTATATTTGGCAACACAAAATATATACTATATAACATATATATAATATATAGGAAGTACAGAATAATGGTATTAAAGCACAAAAATAATAAAAAAAACCCCTGTTGGTTCAAAAAAATTTTGTATACTATTTGTAACATGTTTTCACATAGAATAACCTGAAGTTTCTGGGACATTTTCCTATATTTATGCACTTGCTTTTGTTGAAACACAGCTCTAAGAACAAACCACTGGTTTTAATCAAAGATTTTGATTTAATTTCACCAATACAGTCTCACAGAAATAGTTGTGTTGCTTTTTCTACCTCTTTCAATTCCAGCCATTGTGGGGTTTGTGCAACAAAGAGAATTGGCCAGTCCAGGCTGTGTTGTACAGACATGGCCACACCAGCTGTGCAGTTGTTACTTGCCAGACTGGGATGATTTCCAGATTTCCTATGTGAAACCTGGTTGTACCCCTAAAAAACATCCTATGATCTGCTGGCTAAACTCTGGCTGAATTCTGACATCCTGAAAGAATTCACAGGTATGGGATCTCTGGAAAAGCTTTCACTTTGCCTGTCAGGCTGGTTCTGTAACTTGTACAAAGTGAACAGCTACTGTGAGTTCTTGCACATGATCCTCAGATATTTTGGAAGTATCACTGTGTAAACTTTAAAGCAGACAGAGTGCTACAAGAAAAATACTTTTCTAGTCCACACACCACGATGCTGGTATTATATTGATTTTTCCCAGTTTCCTGTGTTCCTGAAATCACTTAAATTCATTCATGTTTCAAACATCACACTCCATACTCTTCTGAGTGACAAGCCTTTCTCCTTGTACAACATTGCTTGTCTGTCTCAATACAAAAGTGTAATTGGAACAGAGATATTGATAGCGGGAATGCCCTTTCAAAAAGATATCTTCATGTATTTAAAGAGTTTTAAAATATTAGTGGTACTTACCATTTTTTATGTATAAACTACATGTTATAAGAATATCTACAATTAACCGTTCAAAAAACATCTTGGATTCCTTGACTATTACTCTGGGAGCATCAGGCAGTGATGTACATACACTTCTATTTCCTGTGCTCCATCACCACTGCATGCAGGTATAGTACACTTTTTTGTTTATTTGCAAACCTCGTACAAACTCAGTAAGTCCAGCATAAAGGACTGTATGAAATGGACCTTGGTTCTGTACAAAGGCACCAGCCCAAGCCCTTATCCAACAACACAGGGAACTGTTCACTAACTTCATGCAAACTGCATGTGGGAACATTCCAAAGATCACAGTTCTCTCAGTGCCATACACCAAACCATACACATTGCAAGACAGTAATTGAAGTGTCCTGCTTTGGGTCTATCTATAGACGGCCATGCATGGATAGCCAATGTGGAAGCTGGCTTAATTATTTCATTGCTTTGTTTTTTTCTCAAGCCATTGGAACTCTGTTAGTACCAGTTGCTCTACCTCTCAGAGCAAAAACCTTTACACGGAGAGGATAAAACCCATCCCTGAAACATTAAATACAGAGCTTCTACCATAAATCAGGGAAACCTTTCCTTCCTTCACAACCCTTCACATAAGGATTTATAACAGGCAAGTGAAGAGTGTCTGAAAAGACAGTCTATAAAGGTATAGCTCTCCACAGTACCTTTTTTTAGGTTTACCTCTTTATCCACAACAACGTAGAGATAGAGGATGCTGTTTCCATGTACAGGTACCTGACAGAAAGATGAATATTTTAGTCACAGGATCATATTCTCTTCCTCTGTTCTTCCAAGACAAAGTATTTTTCTTCATTAAAATTACTATTTCTACCTAATGCACTTCCATCCATCCGCATAATTTTCTTCTTATGCCTGCCTAGCACTTCTCCAGAAATAGTTGCTCCTTCATTTGGCTTACTGTCTTGCACTTTGGGAATGTTCTCCATTCTGCCTGAACGGTCTCTGACTTTTGCAAAGGGTTCTATTATGCCGTGAACAGAAGTCTTGAAATCATATTACTGCCCCAAAGTGAATAATAATGACCCTTTGAAAAAGGGCTTCCAAAAGATCTGTCTCTGCAGCATCCTCATGCCTGTCACACATCAGCAACCATTTGCTGGGTAGAAGATGTAGCACCAACTGTATTAGGACTGATTTGTTCCACAAGATGCCAAAATGTGACAAAGTCTATCAAAGTAAAGATAATTTTCAGTTATCAAGGTAGCACCTGTAATCTAAATAGTGATTAGTCACTCCAAAGGGAATGGCTCTTCAGTTACACCCTAGGAGTTAGAAGTACATTCAGAATGGTTTTAATAAGGTCCAGTTTTTCATTACATGGGAGGAGAATTTCCCTCTGTTTTAGAAGGGCAATTAGTGTACTCCACGGCCACTCAATTATAAGAGGTACTCATGCCTCAAAAACCCAAGAATCTTATTTCTCCATAGAAAACAAGGCAAGTTTTCAGTCACCTTCGGGAATTCTATTCATTAATGTTTTTATCTACAGAGTTTAGGCTAATTTATTGTACTCTGCATATACCAACACATCACAGGTTTGACAGTGCTTGTATTGAGCAGGCAGACATGCATCTTTTTTTAGACAGATTAATGAGATTTTTTTATGAAGGAAAGAGCTCATTTAGGAATTATGTCTGAGACTGTATTGCAAAGCCTTGTCTGTACAAGTACATTAAAGGTGATAAAATATTTAGAACTACTTTAATGAATCTATTCTTATCTCTAAAAGAAAAGAAGAGAGTGCAATTCATACAGTTAGTGCTTAATGGAAAAGGTTTATGTGCTGATATGCACAGTTTTGTTAACCTGCTTCTAGTTAATTCATTATATATTACTGAAAAGGCCTCTCACAAGATGTTAGGGAGAGATTTTCTCCCGTAAGCCAGGCCAAATAACTAACAGAGTAGAGTTGCCCTGGGGTTTATACTACTACCAATATACTACTACCATTGTTCTCTGTGTCACCTGCTATATAGCCAAGCTCTTATAGGTAGAACCTTTCTTTTACAGAAGGAAAAAATATAAAATATTCTTAAAGGTCTCACACCATTCCTTACATGAAATTACCCACCCCAACTTCAGAAATTCAATGTTAATTGTAAAATATGTGACTCCTAAGTTGCTCCATCTGCTCACAGAAGCTGAAATTCCAATGAGGAAAAACACACCAAACAACTGAAAGAGCCTTTCAGGAGAGACTCTGTTTTTCCCTGATGGGCATTATCAGACCTCTTGATGACCACAGTTCTGTTTTTCTTAAATTTCATAGACTTCTACACTGTGCCAGAACTGCAGCTAAAACAGAAGTCACACTGACTTAAGTAAAAGGTTTTTTTCATTAGCTCTGGTAAAAAAAAACAAAAATAAAAAAAGAGGGTTTTTTCCCATTAGCTTCAGTGGCAGTGCTTTTATTCTACAGTGCATTTTATTGGAACAACTTCAGCCAAATTCACCTATATTTTAACTCAGAAAGAGTGGCAAAAATCAGGTCCCTTTTCCTCTCATTTGGCTCATTGTTATGCCACAATGTTTTCTGGTGTTGAAAAGTCATACATTTTTACATTTGCACTATATTTATTCCCTATTTTTACTAATTTTCACCAGTGAAGCATGATACGCTGGATTTTCTCATCTATGAAGAGAACTACTGTGTTCTTTTCTATGTGGCAGAAACATCTTCTTGGTAATGAAAAACATATTTTTCCCCATTAGAGTGAAGCATGATGTATCACTAAAACAAGGGACTGAGAGTTAAATGATCAGGGTCATTGAGCAGCTGTGGGCAAATAATTTAGAACAGCCTTCCCTAACTCATTAAATCAGACAGCCAATTTAGATTTCACATATGCAATATCCATGAAAATCAGGTCAATCATCTGAAGTGCCCATACCAGAGTTTATCACACATGCCTTATGAGATAAAGATTAATGTCTGTGAAGTTTTTCGCCCTATCTCAGATTAAACATATTTTGGTTCTTTCACAAAGGTATATAATAAGACTTAACTAATTAATTTAATGTACCACTATTACTAAGTAATTAAACCTCAAAGATCCACAGATGAAAGCTGCTAATGAAACCATATCATTAAGAAGCTGGTGCTAAGAAATGTGCAGTTGATGGTAGCAATAGCAAGTAGTTCTAGCGAGGTCACAACATACCTCTCTCACTTCTTATTGGGTATAACAATCCATTTGAGTTGGAAAAATAATGGTAACAGACATTTCTTCTTTCATGATTATAAGCAAAAAGTGTGAAAAGATACCATTCAGTCTGTTGCTGCAAATTCTGACACTGAATGGCTGACAATTGCATTTCTGTCTGAAAGAAGGCATTAAAGGTCTAGAAAGGTTAGAGAAGAAACTGATTTAGAGTGTAGCATTATCCTCTGACCGACTAAATATAATGAGTAACATGTTCTAAGATTAGAAAGCATGTCCAGACAGGATGTGGAAAGGTTATATCTGAACGATGCAGCATTATTAACTGCTGACTATGCAAGGCAGATTCCAACAGAAAGACACTTCCTGTATCTTTGACACTCTTTGTTCCCTCATCTCCCAAAAAGGTGCAGTTGTATAGAAAAAAAATGTATTTTCTACCACTTTGTTGAAGAGTCATGGGACTCTACTTAATTCATGACCTTTTTTTTTAAAAAAAAATAGGTAGAACTAGCTGATGTCCTAAAAAAGTTTGGATTTTTCAAATTTAAAATTCAGAGTCAAAGGCCCCCCTTTTATTTGCAGTACTCCTCATTTAGCAAGCAGAGCCTTCATCTGTGCCCTACAGATCAATTTGGCCTCAAGCAGGTTATGCTCATCAGTTATCAGTGTAATCATGTCTGCTTATTATCTTACAAGTTCCTACAAAACTGAAGAATATCAAAGATGAATTGTATCAAAGAGGATGAACTTGACCAGAACTTCAGAACTAGATCTCATACTGGAAAGCCTTTGATGCACAGGTCAAAGAGACTCCAGTTCACCTTTTTTTTTTTTTTCCTTCCCCTCCAGCTGAACTGTCTTTGCTGAACCAAGACAGCAGAGATGCCATTCCTCACTTATATTATCAAACAAGGACTTGAAAAATTTTAGGCTTGGAAAACAAATGCAAAAATTGCAGCATCTCCCTTTTAGCTTAGAAATGAGTTTTGAATACTAACCAATGCTTGATATCCAGTCATTAAAAGCTGTGTCTCCTTCCTATTTTCTATTATACTAGATAGCTGCAAAAAGCAGCACTGTAGAAATCAAACCTTTCTGCAAACTCTTTCTTTTCACTTTGAAAAAAACCCCAAAACTTTCTGTCAGACCAATTTAAATCATATTAAAAGGTTTTTCCACAGCTAAAAGCTGTGTGATATATTTAGCATATCATGAGGGCACAGTATTCATTGTTTATAGCAGTGGAGATGATTCTACTGTTTACTTTTTTTTTTTTTTACAACTTTTTGCCTATTGTACGCTGGATTTAGTTAAAGTGAAATCTGTAAAATAATCTCACATCCCTATTTATGTTTCCTTGTAATTAATTGAAATATCATATATAATTAGAAACCATAGAAGTGAAGGAGTATTATATTCCCTGGCTGAGGTAGGACAACTCTCTCCCAGGTGAGCCAGCTTAACTCTTCTGAGATGCAAATTATATTTGAAGATACATTCTTAAGAAAAGCTATAGACTATAAGGACTTTTCTTTCCTTTTCCCCACAGGATCATGCAGTATTAATTACAAATTATGTAATTTACCATACTGTATAAAGCAGAATTGAAAAACAATAGGACAGTTGAAATAGACATCTGTTTCACGATCCTTTAGCTCACGCAGCAGACTGGATTCTCTGACAATTTATTTGTGTGATTTTGTTTTAAAAGACTGTTGAATGGAAATGGTACTCTGAAAACTCAGGCATGTTACCCATCAAAAAGCAGCTGCTGAGAAGGAAACAGTCACCATAAAGCAGCAACTCAGATCTGCATGGCAAAGGCATCACTAAGACTTCAATATCTAAGCAGACAAGAGCTCAACGAACTGCCCTTCAAATCACAAGAGAGTCTGAAATACTTTTATACACTAGAACTGTGATAGCTTTTAAAAGTAAACATAGAAGTGTATAACCCAGAGAAGTGCATAATCTTGGTAAGCAGAAAGAGCATGGATTGCAACAACATGATAGCTTTATTATTCAGGTAAAGTAGTTTGGTACACTGTAGTTCCCATGTCAGGCTAAAGACTTTTCTTCCTGTGAACCGATGGTGAGGTGAATGAGTTGCCATGTAGCATCATTCACTACCAGAAGCACTGGAAAGTATATTAACAACTATGCTGCTACCAAATACAACGTGAACAGACAGAAAGTGCATTGAAAAAAAGCGCCCTACAATGAAAGCCTGAAAGATTAGGTCCAACCAGCCAATAAAACTGTGGTGGAGTAAGAATTTAGAGAAAAAGATAAAGGATACTATGAAAACCATTTTGCCTCTCTTTTTTAAATGTAGAAATTCAACTCTACTTTGATTAGGTAGTCAAACAGATGTCCTGATGTCCTTCTGACATTTCTTAATTAACAGGAAAAAGAAAAATGGGAGTAATATGATGATATTTTTTTAAGGATAACTTTCTAAAACCCACTTTATGTGGTTACTTTTTTTGTTTTGTGGTTTTGGTGTTTGAATTTGTTTTGCGTTTTTTCTATACGAAGTATTTTATAAATAGAATTAATTTATTTAGAAATATGCCACTAAAGGCATTTTTAATTACATTTATAATATAGAACAAGATTAAAGATGGTAAAACCCTTGAATTTTTAACAAGTATTATCTTTATACAGCAATAGATAACTGCAAATGCTGTCGGTCAGTGCAGCTGACCAACAGGAAAACTAAATCAATTTTAAATTTTAGGTCTCAGTTGCAAGCTGACAGTAATTTTGTGAGGTGCAATTTCCATAACAGTTTCTACTGCACACGATAAACATCACTGAGCAGGTAAACTATATGCAGACTCACAAATTGTAAGACACTTAAATCTTTGCCTCTACAGACACGTATTTTTCAAATTTTATTCTGCAAATTTATTGGGAACAGGCAACACAGATAGTCTGTTGATAAACCAACATTACTGCAGATCCCCAAAAGAGTTCTAAAAAATAACTAGCACTACTTTGTAATCCATTTGAGATGCTGTGGCCTCAGAATATCAACACGTTTGATAGATAGGCACGAAACAGTTTTTTCTGCAAGGTTCACATAGCCTTGTCTCCTTCAATAATTAATGGTGCAATTTTTCATTTGTAGTGTTGACTTAAGTTATAGGGCATCTCACTCACGAAATAATTGGATGACATGAGCTCAGCTGAAGTTTGCCACAGAGATCCTGAAATCTTCAGCATGTTTACAAGTGTGGAGGTTTCTAGGATCAAATGTTGACTATAGGAAGAAGCATGCAATATTCAACAGGAAAATATTTTAAAGCACCTATAAGTTCTTAAAAGAATCACAGTCAAAATAAATTCTTCATGTGGTTCACTGTTACTAGTGCACTATATTTCTACTCTATCTTTGTCTCAAAGGAGTCCACATGTCTGTAAATGCACCAAGAAGCCAATTTTACAACATAACTATAGTCAGACATTTCACTTCATAAATAAAAGACAACATCTTTCCTAACCTACGAGGCTGGGCTAGGAAGGGAAAGACAAGCTCCTAAGAAGGAAGAGACAGAGGAGAAGGTGCTATATGCAATACTTCTGACTGCTGGGTTAAGTAGTCATGCACAGATAGACACGCTTACAATTGTCACCAACTAAGGCACACATAAATAACGTCATCAACAGGATAATCCTGCGTGCGTCACTGCATTCAACACAACCAAATCCATGTTCTGAGCACAGCATATTTAAAAAAATATTTTCTTCTAAAATATTTGCTATGAACTTGTTCTCTTCTAGTTTATTTGGGAAGACTTTTCAGCAGTTCTCTCAAAATTGTAGGAACATGAAAATTAGGTATCAGTAGAAAAATCAAGAGGTTTCTGGATTTTCTCAGTGTACAGTAAGATGAAGCAGCACATCTGTTACACTGGAAAACAAAGGCAAAGATCCAACTCATCAGCACACACAGCAGCCTTGCTATAATAAGGGGCTGAAGCTTTTATTGATGGAGTAATTTATTTCTAAGGACACATTTGAGCTTGCATTTCATAGATAGTCGGATTTCATAATGAAGATATCTCCCCACAGGTAATTGAATATAATTCTGTCATTTTAGCAACAGGAGCGTAATGTTGTCATGTTTTAATTTCAAGGAATATAACACTAAACTTATTATTACCAAATAGTCTATATCAAGTTAATTAGACCTAATAGCTGAGCTAAGTGATACTCACTGCCATTAGTATTTATGGCATCATGCACTTGCACTCTAATTCTGCAAGCTATTAAGTTGCCTGTAAATGCTTTGTTTGAGATACTCTGTGATTTTCTACTTTACTGCTAACAGGTGGGTCACAGTTTCTTCAGGTCACCATGAGTTTAGTCAGTTTTAAGAAGACATTTTGCCTTCCCACACATGACCTACCATTGTTTAAGGACATCTGTAAAATGACAACACTTGCCATTTCAGAGCTCAGCACCTCTCCAATACAGTGTTAATCCATCATTTTCCAAATGATCATAGGAGGCTCCTCCAGCCAGACATTCTTAACAGCACAGCATCAAGGAAAACCCTCCTGTAGAAAATCAGGCCTTTCTGCATAGCACAAAAGACCTCAAATGAATGAGGAGACTTTTCCTTTAGCATTTATCACCTCTACTGACTTCAGCTAACTCTGGGTGGACACTATTTTGAAAAGTTGTCCTCAGCAGCCAGCCATATTCCATGAGTTAATATATGAAGTTTACAGAACTCAGAAGGAGCAAAGAAATGTGGAGGTCAAAGTCTGGTCCCTCCTGTTCTCACTAGCTACACAGAATTATAAGAAAATACAATGAAGCTCAACACAATAGGAGGACACAGAATTGGAGAATGGTTGAGGTTGGAAGAGCTCTCTGAAGGTCATTTTACCCAACACCCTGATCAAGCAGGGTCACTTCGAGCAGGTTTCATGTTGAATTTTATGTGCTTCACATATGACAAAGGATTGATCCTGCAAACTTACACCTGTAAGCCTGGTGAAGATTTCAGGATCTCTGCAACAGGCTTCACCTAAACTCATCTCATCCAACTGTTTGCTGAATGAGATAACTTTGTAACTCATGCTAACTAATTCTGAGAATAACGTGCTAAAAGAGGAAAGCGTTTTTGCGCAAACTTATACATTACTCTACTAATATTAGCAAGATTCGATTAACTACACAGCTCTCAAATGTCACCCTACTGGTATTTTAGGTTATTTTGTCACAATCTCCGGGTTTTGCTAACAGACTAGAGGTGATGGGTCAGGATTTGTGATCAAAGAATGAAAAGCTTAAGCATAAACCCATTTCTGATCATCACTGTGCTCTCACGTGCTACAGAAAATATGCCTAAAGCATTAGTCGTTGCTGTAAAGGGGGAATGAACTGGAATTGCTCTAAAAAATCAGAAACTATGGTAACCTGAAATTAAGCATCACATCTCTTTGTCCCTAATTGCAACCGTGGACTGACCTAAGGACAGTATTATGCAGTTATGCCTATGACCTTATGCACTCTAGGTGTCAGAACCTCAGATAAGCAGCAGCCAAAAGCTCATGTAGAATAGGTCTCCTTTATGTCTGCTGTTAGGAAGTTTTGGGTTTCTCAATTCCAAAACAACTGTGAAATAGAGTGGTTTCCTGCAAGGTATGGGACAGTTTCCCCAGAGGTAAGCTCAATTTTCTGTTGTAAGGACACAGCAATGGTTTGCATTTATGTTATAGTCATAGGGGTATGAAAAATAAGTGTCTTCAGCTACATTAGCTACAGTACCTATTCCATTTGGTCTCCGTAGAGAAAAGTCCTTTGAATAAGGAGGCCATTCATAAACTCCATTTCAGTGCAGATACCCTGCATTTTCAAGGGTAGGTTCTTATTACATACTGTTTCAGAAATCCTGTTCTACATACACATGAAATAACCAAGTCAGAGCCAAATATATGAACTAAGCAATATAAGGATGAACTTAAATATTTAACATCTCAATAAATAAATAAACAGGTGTCATTAGAACATATACTTAAAATTTCTCACCACGGAGTCTCCAAAAGTTGCAATGGTAAGAACAGTACCAGAACAAAGCCTAAAGTGCCAGTTTGATTTAATCAAGAAAAGTGAAAATTCCTGCCTTTGAAAACTGATAGTATCCCAGCTATACCTAACTTACAACTACTTTCATAGAATAAGAAGTTAGCAGAGAGAGATATGTCTACATAAATTTCTGACACAAGGTGTTCACTTAAGATAGCAAACATTTGTAAAATGTGTGAAACAATGGGAAGCTGAGTAACTCTGTTTAAAGGTTTAGATTGAAACTCAGAAGTAAACCTTATTATACAAATGTCTAGGTAATTTGTTTTTTAAATAAGTCAAGATTTAATGTTTAAAAAAATCTATTATGTTTCTATCAAAATACTTGATGTACATCAACACAGAAATCCACATCTTAACATCTTGTCACTCAACCACTTGGTGCTGCAGATGGTACTAGACTTTTTTCCTAAATATCTAAGCTTCTTTAAGACAGAGGGGATGAAACAGCCTTTCTTTACCAGCTAAACTATAGTTTAGCTTTCAATTGTGATCTTTTATATTTTCAAAAACTAAGGAATAGGGAAAACGTGTGTTTCATCTTTGTGCTTTTTCATCTCCATTTTCCTTTTGAAGTCTAAAGAAAAATTCCAGACGCTGTAATATGCTAATGGCTCATTATGACTCCAGGCTAGGAAAAGCTGTATCTCCAGCTGTGCAGCATTATATGGGTTTGCCTGTTCCCAAATTAACAGAAAGATTTTTATGGGGAATTCACTTTCCTGTTCACTGAGCCAGTCATGTTATTGTCTATAGTGTGATATTTACTCAGACTATCATAGAAACATAAGAACATTAAGGTTTGAAGAGACCTTTGAGATCACTGAGGCCAATCATTTTAACCCAGCACTGTGAAATCCACCACTAAACCAAGTCTCTCTCAGTGCCACACCTGCACATCTTTTAAATACCACCAGGATGGTGACTCTGTAACTTCTCTGCTCCAGTGCTTGACACCCTTTTGGTGAAGAAATCTGAGGGAAGAGACAAACCATGGGGTTGCTATGACTCAAGTACAGGACCTGGCATTTGGCCCTGTTGAACTTCATACAGCTGACCTTGACCCATTGATTCAGCCTGTCCTGTGGCACCTTGTCTTTGCAATAACAAGATACAAAACAGTCCCTCAGTATAAAATCACTGTTGTTTGACATCTGTTTGAAGACACTTGTGGAATATTTGATAACTTAAAAGGACTTTAGAAACCTTAGTATAATTCACTACATGAGCCAACTGAATGTTAGTGGGAATGGGGGGATTTTGCTTGATTTTGTGAAAAAAAACTAAATAAGCAAACCCCTTGAACATTTCCTGTGGCCATTTGAAGTATCAAAGAGGACTGATCAGCTTCGGAAGCCTGTCAGCTAACAACAAAACACTGGTAACAAGACACAGGATGACACTAAAATTTATTTTCTATAAGGAAGCGAGGATTGGCAAAGGTATTTTGAATGTAAGATGTTCATCTTACTGCTTAAAATTCATAGGGAAATATATTACAGTCATGCAGGAGCTCTTTAACGGACCATATGAAATGAATAGGTGGTGGCTATTGATTTATAATGGAAAAGAGACAGGTCTCACTATTGAATATTACAACCCAGTTAGCACTAGTACTGTTGTGAATTTTAATATAATTCAGACAAGTTTGATGAGCTTTGAACTTGAAATTAAAAAAAAACCCAAAACAACCCAAACACATGCATGTGCAGTAGTTTGACTTACATGACTTGAAAATGTAACAGAACTTATAAAATAAGAACTCACATATTCTATTTGCAGTAGTAGAACAAAATTCACTGCACAACATTCAGCAGAGAGAGGAAAAAAAAAAAAAAGAATGTTGATTATCAACCATTAAGAGCATGGTGCTAATAACACCCAGGTTGTGAGCTTGTTCTCCCTATAGGCTATTCACTTAAAAGTTGGATTTGATGACCCTTGGGTCCCTTCCAGCTCAGAATATTCTGTGACTCTGTGAAGTTGTAGAAAAAGAATGCTTCTGTACTGGAAGCAAAAAAGCCATGATTTATTTGGCTTCTTGCCCAGTCACACCGATCCACTATAAGTAGAAATGCTAGGAAATAAACGAATCTCTGATTTAATGGCTCTCAGATCCTGTATCTTTCATCTCTCCAGAAGAAATGCAAAACAAATAGTGTTATTATAGAAATACTATTATCAAGTAGTGAACTACAGTCTAGAAAAGCACCTGTTGCACTAGGCATTAAGGATACAGCACTGGAAAACTAAACTCCATTCTAACTTTGTGCATATTTTAACCACGTGGTCATTTATGCTGAAAAATTCTGCAGGCTAGCCACTCATGCATGACAGAGGATGTGGGCAAGTAACAACCAAGACAAAAAGCAGTAGTATAAGATATGGAATTAAACAACCCATGATACTTGGTGGAGAAGGCTCAGAGAGCCACACACACAAAATATATCCAAAGTTATAGCCCTCAAATATCTTAGCAGCTTCTATTTAGTATTAGAATCGAGATCCATCAAATCTAAATCCATCAAATCACTTCCCCTCAACAAGCAGCTAAAATTTTCCTTCTTGGCTTGAAAAGATATGCCACTATGCTGTTACAGCTGAGCAGTTGCAATGAAAATCAGCATTCAAAAGAAAACTTAGGCAAATTAAGGCAATTTGTTTTTTAAAATAGCTAAACTACTCCCAGATATTCTAACAATATGATATTAGGAAGCTTTCCAGGATACAGAAGACAATAAGATTTTGACACTAATAGCCTTAAGATGTATGCTCCCTCAAAATGTATTAGAACAAAGACAAATTGCTTATGTCTTTAATTGCATGAAGTGTGTGAGGAAATCATTAAAGTATATACAGGTAATTATCTGGAGTATGGATGAGAAGACATTTAAATGTTAGCAATTTCATTAATTTTGTAACTGAAGATGGAGAATTGGCAGAGCAGAGGGTAACAAACCATGAACGGCTGTCATTATGGGCTAATAGAGCATTAGGATGATTCTGATTCTATCAAACTAGTTGATGCTGAGGTACAGGCAGAAACACAACAGTGTGTACATACAAATTACTAACACCCTCAAATCATCTCAGGCAGACACACTGTACAAAATGATTCATGTTGTTGTGATTATTGACTCTACTGCTTGAACTACATGGTATATAGCTAGGACAGAGAGATCTATCGTGACAATGCAAGTGCCTAGTGCGCTTTCAGCAGGGCTCTAACCCAAAACCTACTTTAGAAAATAAGAATGCTAAATTTGTGCAAACCCTAAAAGGAGAGTATAGTGTACATTTCAAGACATTAAAGAGACAGGGTAAAAATTAAGAGTGGTACTATGGTTAAGCAGAAATTGTTTCAGCAATGGAAAAGTCATGTTCAACTTGGAAGACTATAAATGACAAACTAATTCATTAACATGAGATATGAATAATTCAGGTATGAGATTCCTATCCTTGCCCCAAAGTTTCCATCTTTTAATTTTCTCTTTGTAAGGGAGTCAGCCTATACAAAGTGGTGTCAGAGAAACAGTGATCTGACATGCATTGGTTCACATTTTTTTCTTTCTTAAAATGGGTATTACAGTCATAATTTTCAGAGGATATTGGGTTCAAGTTCCAGCTAGATTCTATGGAGTTCAGTCTTAAAGGAGGCAGCAGAAGTTACAGACAAACTTCCTACAAAGAAACATCCTCTTCCCAGTGTGATGGGGCAGCCTAAAGTGATCAAGGGACATTTCATTTCTCTCCCTTGATAGAGCAGAAATGGCAAGACTGGCAACCACATTTTTGTGGCATAGCTTGGAGTACTACATTCTTTTGACATCCAAAATTTAGTTTACGTTCTCTCACAGTGGTACTCATGTGCCCATTTGTTATTATAAATCTAATTAATATGTTCTATACAGATTAGCAGTTCTAGTTGTTTTTAAAAGCATTTAACATTTGGTGCTTTGATCTATAAAAGCAAAATATGGAAACAATGTGTTTTGTTACATAACATGAAAGGAAAGACACTACATACCCACCTAGATGAGACAAGAAAAAGTATTTTCAAGGAAACAGTACTGCAGACTCCATACACAATTAAAAAAAAAATAAATCAAATAGACTTTGATCAATGTCTTGAAGAGTTTTCCAAAAAGCATAAAGATAAATCAGTAACCTATCTCCAATGGCAAGCCCCAAGTATTTTATCCACGCTACCAATGAGAACAGACAATAAGAACGATAAGCAAAAAATTAAATTAAAAAACCCAAACCAACTGTATTCCTACTGAAAACAAGAGCATACTCTTTGGGACTGGGATTTTAGTAAAAATCAGATCCCAGAAAGGTGTGCTTTGTTTTATTTCTTGTTTTTCAGGAAAAGATAATAAACAATCTCATTTAATATTATTTATTTGTTCCTTTTATTCAGTTCCTTGGTAATTAGAAGACTGTTTTCATCCCTTGTCAGGCAAAATATGTGGAAGCCTAATGACACCACCCCAAAGCATCATTAGGTTACTTGATGGATAATATGCTTTATGTATATTATAGAAGCATTTACTCCAGGGATCCTTTTCAAATCAGCAAGAACAAAATTTTGTTCTCTGGTAAATAGAAATGTAATGACAGGCTATTAGTTTTGGGTGGCTGATGTTTGATTTCCTGGAGTTGTAAAGATAGTCTGCTTTTGTTCTAATAGCATTATATATTTCTGTGATGGAAATAATTAATGACTGTGCAACTTTGGTCATTACTGCACCAGAAAACACTGTTCAGTTGTACTCTTACACATATATAAGTTTTAGAGGGTAAATCAAATTCAAAGCATTTTCAAAAGAAAAAAAGAAAACGTATCTCAAATTCCTGCATATTCACAAGCCTTATGCCAGGCAGAAAAGAAGTTCTGGTTTTCAGATCTGTTTAAAAAAATTTAGGTTCAGTTGCTTGTTTAGTCAGACAAGTATTTAATTTCTAAGCAAAGGATAAGATAGCGATGTGCATTCACTCTCAGCTACTACTTAGAACAGTGACATCATCTACCAAGTTTAACAGCATTCTGTGAAGTAGATTAATTGCATGAAATTACTCAAGTACCAAAAGAAACAGAAAATACAATGATCAAAAAAGCAATGTTGGGGGCTTTTTCCCTCCTCCCTTCCCTCCCCACCCCCATCCTCCAGGGTGCCAGGATCATGTGCTCCCCCCCTAAAGCCTTAAATCTAAGGAAAGTAGGAATCCTTACATTACAAGTGAAATGCTTCAATTGATAATCACAGAAGAAAACCAAAACACTTGTGGATAAACTGAGCTTGGAATACATGGAGTAAAGGACAAGTCAGGTCTAAGGCACAGTTCACAAAATAATACAATCTACAAGAAGGCAGCCTTTTCATTTTGACTCAAAGTAATCATGGAGTTAAGAGTTTGCCTGATCATGGAAAACAGATGAAAGAAAGATGGGAGAGACAAGTCATGTGGAGCGAGAGATGAGTTCATCAGTTAGTAGTCTTTGTTTGAAGGATCTTACTGCACAGTATTGCGTAAGTGCAAGAAATAACATCCATTCACAGCACTACTGCGATACTGTGAAACATTCATTGTCTGACACATATACTAATATACTGCACTAATGTGCACACAAACACAACCAGAACAGTGCACTGTGGCAAGTAAAGGCTGTGAGCAAGGATAAAGGAAGAGAAGTGAGTAAAGGAAATTCATCCTTCTCCCACTAATGTTGCATGGTCAGGAACTGTTGCATCACTGGTGGAAAAGTATTATGGGATTAAAATTCTCTGAAGTTGTAACATTAGTGTTGATACCACTGGAGGTCATAGAGCCGTGGGAAGTTTTCTTGTAAGATTTGTAGAAACGCAGATTTGGCTGGTCTGTAGTACCAGTGTTATCCAATGGGTAACTTCAAATCTGCAAGAGAAATACCAGCCAGGCAAAAGACAGATCCCTTACTGTTTTTAATAATGTGATGAGGTTATTCCATTTTTAGGCCCCAAAGATGCAGCAAAAATACACTGAGCTTATCCATAGCTTGAATACAGGCTAACGTTGTTTTTCCTTTAACTCACTGCTACAGAAGTTCTTCTGATATATGGAAGTGAACATATGCAAAACTTGAATATGTTTTTTTCCTACCAGATCATGTAAGCAGTGCTTGAACAGCTTGCTTCATCATGTAAGCTATAAATCATTCTTCTCATTTTTTATGACCCTGAAAGTTTCTCCCTTCCCCTTGTCAGGCTACTTCACATTTGCCACCCTAAGTGATATGATCTTTTCTAGTGCAGAAAGTGGCACTGTCAGCAGTTAAAGCTACCTAAGTATGACAAGCATAGTAATACTGACCACAGTAAAATATCCAAGTTATGTAAAGCTCAGCTTTTAAGACTGAAGTCTTTTTCCCTATGTCATAGATTCATTCTACACTCCTCAGTTTCTGACTGCAATTTATCAAAATTCTTTGGCTTGCTTAAAAGTCTCAATGTAATGAGACTATACAGATAATAACATGGAACACTTATGTAACACATGAGACATCTGCAGAATTTATTTTGAAAAAAAAGTAGAAATAGTGAAACAATACTGGGCATAAACATTTTCTTTAGAAAACAGCACTGAAGCTGCAGAACCAAATTCAGTTCATTTCACTCCTTCATCAAGCTGATGTTAATAGAAGTAACCTTAGGGTATGAAGGAAATGAAATTGCTGAAAGTATCCAAAAGCATTTTGCTAACCTCAGGCTACTTGGGAAATAAGGTGCAGCAATACAAACTTTTATTGTGAAGTAATTATTGTCATTTACATTCCAGGTTGTTACAGGTACAACCTGTAGCCAAATGCTTCTAATCCCTTGGGTCCAATTACCTCATGATAATCATTCCAGTTGGTGCCATATTTATTCTTATTCAAAATACAATGCCCAAAGGTAAAACAGATACTTTCTGATCATAGGGGAAATTGTAAACTCTTTTTCCTGGTAGGTTACTACATGGTATGTGTAGTCCTCAATAAACAGCCTGTCAGTTGTGGATTTCTTTCCAGAGGTCAAAAACTCTGAATAGTTCAAACTACCCTGAAGAAAAATCCCAAACTTATCCTTGAATAAAAAAAGTATCCCAGAGCTAGTAACTACAACTGGATGAGAGGACAGGTGACAAGCAACTTGATAGCATCAACCTTTATAAAAGATAAGGAATCACTCTTGAGCACTATAACATTTTCTTAGGATATGTAGAAGGATCACATTAGCTATGTTCAACCCTTAGTGCAAAGTGAAACTACAGAGGAAAGCATGGGACTTCTCAGATCAGTGAAACAGCACAATATTCATCAGAAAACTAATTTTTTTACATCCCTACTGGCATGTCACCTTAAACTTCTGGCATTAGACTCTAAATTTCAGTACAACTTCCCATGCCCTGCAACGGAAAGAGGTAAACTTCAGGAAACTGCAGGACACTGTCATTCTGCAACTTCTACTCATAGATGTGACAATATATTAAAGAGAAACATGGTAGGCAAGTGAAATAAGTTTACAGACAAGTAAAATAAATTTACTGAACCGATTTTACAAAGTCCCAGATGTCTAAAGACACAGTGGTGTAAAGAATGCTAATATGCTACCTGAATAAACAATATCATCACATGCTCTGCTGCGATTCCCAGTACCTGAGGGGACATCTGTCTAAAAGCTTCATGAACAATTACACAAAGCTACTTACATATGCATTTTTCAACAAATAGCAGGTTACACTGTAAGTGGCTTTTTATTCTCAATTTCAAAGACTTATGCAATTTGCCACACAACTGAGTACATTTCAGATGCATTTCCTTGGAGGGCAGATGTTTAGGTATCTAGATTAATTAAAGTGGATTACTGAGATTCGAACCTGAAAATCTCACCTGTAACATACTTTAAAACAGAAAAAGGACCATCTTCAGTCTACATTGAATAAACTTCAATGTTATCCCATTTTAGCCACCGAAACTAAGAACCATTTTTTTTCTGTTTTACATAATTTGATCTTTCATAAGATAATATGATTTGCAACCTTCAGATATTCCAGCACTCAGAGATACTGTACCCATATCAAACCTTATTACCTCAGATCTAGGTCTCCAGCTGGACTGAAGTGTGAAAACTCCTCTACTGAATTAATATGATTATTGTTAATTCATTTCAACACCATTTCAGAAAATATATGAGAACCTTGTTAGTGAAGCTTTTTAACACAGGTCATGAATATTCCTCTGCCTCAACCAAAGCAGTGGGATACGGCCTGGCAAGTAGCTTGAGATTAACACTATCCCTCATCTGCTGAATAAAGACTAGCAACATCTTAACAGAGCAGACAAGGAACAGTCCTCAGCAGCTCGGATACTATTTATTGTGAACTAGAGACAGTAATGAAAATACTGATAGCAAGCAGAGGCTTTCTGTTATTTCAAAAGAATGAGAACTATTAGAGTGCACAGTTCTAACATACAAACATTTTAAATTAAGAAATAAGTATTAAAATATGTATTTTTCTTAAAAAAAGAAGAAGAATTGGTATTTCAGGTAGTGGAACTTGTTTGTAATTGTAAACCCTAATTGAAAATCAATGGAGAAGCAAGACAATTCATGGTTTTTTTAGTATGTCCAAAGTGGTTTACCATTGCATTAAAATAGAATATTTGTATTTTAGAAAACTCTTTTGAAGGTGAAAAGTAAGCATTGCTATTTTTCCTGGATACTTTTATGCCAAAACATTATGCAAAGCATATTAGTCATTCACCTCCCAATATGAACTATGTGAGAGAATATTTGGTACAAAATATGCCAACATATGAACATAAGTTCAGTCACTTTGGATAAAGCAAGAGCTGATTTTCATGGAAGGATAGAAAGAAAATGTAGACTTGCCTTTTTTTTTTTTTTCTTTTTTGGCAAGGTCTCATGTTTTTCTGCTTTCTATTGACAAAGAAAAGAATATCTGTTGTAAATATTGTGGAGTAATAGAGGTAAAGCTGAGCACAAAACCAAGTTCAGAAATTCACTGAAGCATAAAGAAAAACCATATAAATAGATCACGATTCTGGCTCTGGCACATCAGATATGATTCATGCTGCACTATTCTGCCACACACTGCCTGAGGAAGGAAATAAACATTGCTGTGGCTGCAGCAGAACTTCATATCACTTTGCAGCTTCATGTGCTTCATAACAAGCACCGCATCTTTGAGTCCCAGGCACAGGACAGAGAACAGGCCAGTTCAAGGCAGGATTTTCTAGAAGGCTGACACCCAATGAAGAACTTCAAATACAAATAAGTGCATGAGAATAAAATGTTTGTGCTTCACTACACTATACTCTAGAAATGGTGAGACCCTTGACCCTTTCCTACTCAAAATGTTACAACAGCTTCTATTTCCAAAGTTTGAAATAAAATTTTAAATGCAGGAGAAAGGGAAGTTCCTCTTTTTTGGATGGCTACTAAATCTTCTGCTGGCATTACCTCAGTTACCAAGGCAAAGTGATTTATAATGAAAACCAACAATAGAAATATTCAGATATTGCTGTTGGAAATAATTTGAAAAGTTTGGAACCAATCACTGTGAGCTTCAACAGCAATAGGTATGAAATTTATCATTAGCTGAAATTATATAAGGATCTCTTGATGAGTTTAAAAAAACAAAAACAAACAAACAAAAAAAAATAAAAAACAAACCCAAAAAACCCCCCACCAACAGAGATTCTCATTAAAGCATTTTCCTGGCCCTTCTTTCAAGCACATTAGCAGTGAGAAACCGCCCACCAGATTTCAGTCAGCTTTGGAGCAGGCCCTGAATCCTTCTAGTCAAACACTTCAGAAATTTTTCAAGATAGGAAAAAGTTTTAAATCCCTTTAGATTTGAATGATGTTCTTACAACTCTGCCATGTAGCTAAAACATTTTCTATACTGAGAGCCATGGCAATAGAGAACATATGACAAAGATTTGTATTCTGGAGCATAGGAAAAATAGAGCTGAGCAGCATTCAAAATCATCTTTTCATTAAAAAAAGTCTAAATCACAATGCTGTGAAGAAAATAAAGTGTTTTTTGATAGCAATTATGTTTTGGTTCACCTGATGAAGGAGAGTCATTGTTACTCTCTGGATAAGATGAAGAAAGGCTAATAGCCATTTGCTTTTCTCCTCTGATGTGATCTAAGCAGTTTCAACATCTTTTGAAATTATTTCTCTATGACTACTTTGAAAAATTATGATCACTGAAAGAAATTAATAATAAATTATAAGAAATATTGACTCCTGTTAAAAACAAATAGCTTTTCCCTGAAGGGTAATGTGAAAGATCTCAGGTTCACTTTGAACATTTTTTTAAAAATATAAAAATATTGGATAAAAGAGAATGTAATGGAAGGGGAAGCAACAAAGTGAATGTGCTATTCCTTTTACTTTTTATCCTTGTCCAGAATTCATCAGAGAAGCAATTTTCAACAGTTCAGGCTCCTGGTGTTTTGACTTGCTATAAGAAAAGTTAAGTCATGAGAAATATAGTATTTATGTATTCCAAAGCTAAGCTGATCCTCATGAGGAATCCTTGCCTCTTTTTCTTTCTGTAGGTACTGGGTAAGTACTAGTAAGGAGTTCTTGTCTCCAAGACAAGAACTGAAGGCATGCTGAGGATTTTGACCTGTTCACTTCAGACTAGATCATCCCCCTGTGCAGTGCCAAAGTAGAACATAAACTGTTCAGGTTTTCCAAGGCAGGAAGAACTGCAAAATATATCACCAATTGAACCTCCTGCATTTGAAATCCAAAAAGCATGTCAAAGTCAAGCAGTAGGGCTGTAGAGACCACAACGGTATCAACCTGTTACATAACTCTATTAGTAGTTCAAGGATTACTATTTTCCTTACAGAAGCTGAATATCTTCTCATTCCACTCTTTAGATAACACTTTTCCCAAGCAACAAAGTTTCCATGGACCAAAAAAATGTGAAAGGGAACTTGGTGCATCAGCAGAACAATTACTTCTGACAGCACTGCAGAATGACCATTGAGGATAGGAAGAAAGGAACAACTTACACTATTTTGAAGAAGCTACAAGAGTCGAGTACAGAAGACACACTGCACAGGCAGAAAGCTACTAAGACAAATTCATTTTGTGGAGGCAGTTGCAGTGACAGGTATCCTAAGTTTCTTGAAGAGATAAAACCAAAGGTAATGAAATCTAAAATCAGGACTCTTCCCTTCATAATTGCTCTTTAAAAAAGCTGTTTTGTTCAGCTCACAAGAGCTGAAAGATTCATTCTTGTAAATTACTGTAGTGCTCAGCAGCATGTAGGTACTTTTAATGGAAAAAGCTGTATATGGTGTAGTGCACAGCAGAAGAGCAAAGCTGCACTTGCTATAAATTTTTTAGTTCTACTGACCATCAAGATTTTGATTTACATCAGCTGTATCTAAATCTAAACAGCTGTATTTAAATCTAAACTAGTTTGGCTCAAGCAAGACATGAAAAAACCCCAAAATATCTACTATTTAGAAAAGACTCATTTTATTACAGTTCAACATTTGTAATAAGAATATAACTGTTCATTAATGTCAATGTTTTATCCTTAATACTACTCAACATGAACTGGAATATACTTGTGTCAGAGAAGCAACAAGTATTTGACCATAAGGTCTATTGTTTAACCCTCCGAATGGCACATATTCCCTTTCTCAAAGAAGTAGGTTTGGATATTATGTAATATAACATGAAAGACAAAGATGTATTTAACTATCAAAAAAACCAAGGAAATTGCCAAAGAAAGGATAAGAAGCACCATTCTTGTAAGACACTCCTCCTTCCAATCCGTTAATCAAACAAGAACAAGCTACAGTTTCTCAGGCATCAGATTTATTATGATCCTATAATTAATCTCTTCTGATAATTTATTGCAATTCACCCTATGGTGAACACTCATCATTTGCACTATTGCGAATACTGTCATTCCATGTCATTAACTGGCAGACTTATTTCAAGATGTTTAAAAGAAAACTTTAAAAAATTGTGTTTTGAAATAAACAGTTAAAAACCAAACCAAACGAAAATAAGGTGTATTTGTGAAAGTTTCACCTTGTTGAGAAAAAAGCATAATAGGCAGGCTAAGAGCAACAGACAAGGAAACTTGGTCAATTTGTACACAAATACAGTATTTCTCAAACGTAAAAGGCAAAATATTAGAAGGCCCTGCTTGAACACAGCCAAACATCAGGTGATTTGCTCACTGCAGAGAGAGAGGGAGAGATCACTTCCAGTTTTAGAGATATTTTTGGTGTTGGGGTTTTTTTGTTAGCTTTTTTGCTTTGTTTTTAAAAAGTTACAACCTTTTACCATAAAATGCTTGGCTGAATGAGCTATATCAGTGACAAGTTGCCATATTCTCTTTCCTGAAATCTTGTTACAGTCTCTTATCTATAAAAAACTCCAACTTTATATCACAATACTTCTACAAAAATCTAATTTGAAATAGAATGTTATGATAAAAAGACAAATGCTTTGAATTGTATAAAAATGTGATACTTTTTCCTTATCATATGAAAAAAAATGGGAGATAATCCTGATTTGAGTTGCCTTCCCTGCCTACAACATCTGGCTTTTGTGCCAGATACTTCTTGGTCATTATTTCATATACAAAGAGCAAGATGAGGAAAGTACAGAAGACTGTAAGGAGGATTTAGGTAACAATATATTCCTCAAACTACTAACAGTTCCCATATACTATGATAATGGAGAAGGAGGAGAAACAATGTCCATTACATAGTTCTGAAGAGTTACTTAACTGCAAAGATATAACTGTTTCCTTATATATAAAAAAAAATAATTAAAATTTAAAACATTTAGTAATTACAATAATGTCTCTTTAAATTCAATGAGAGTTGCACAAATCGAAACCGGGTAAATGTAAATGCTTTGAGAACAGGTAACAAGCTCTCATTCTATAGCAATTAACTTGATGCAATTCTACCAATTTAGCCTGTGGCCTGCACTGAACTACAAAGTGAATTTGTCTAAACATGATTTAAATGTATTTTGCATATTTTTTATTCTGAATTTTAAAGGGGGGGGAAAAAGGTGCATAGAATTTTGTGCTTTCTAACATCAGGAGTTAATTTTGAAGTGGAGCACACAAAGATTTTTGCAGACAATATGCTTTTTCAACCTACAAAGCCAATGTTTTTCTACTGGTTATTTTAATTATTCATGATCACATATAATTTTAATGTGGTTGAAATTAAATATGGCACCTGACACACATTCCAATCAATGCATGTAATTGGTTTTAAATAACATTTTAGCCTAAGTAGGAATTTGAAGTAGTTTGTCAGACTACATGAGAGCACACATTTTGATAAAAATTATGAGACATGCAACAAGGTCTTCNGTTATGATAAAAAGACAAATGCTTTGAATTGTATAAAAATGTGATACTTTTTCCTTATCATATGAAAAAAAATGGGAGATAATCCTGATTTGAGTTGCCTTCCCTGCCTACAACATCTGGCTTTTGTGCCAGATACTTCTTGGTCATTATTTCATATACAAAGAGCAAGATGAGGAAAGTACAGAAGACTGTAAGGAGGATTTAGGTAACAATATATTCCTCAAACTACTAACAGTTCCCATATACTATGATAATGGAGAAGGAGGAGAAACAATGTCCATTACATAGTTCTGAAGAGTTACTTAACTGCAAAGATATAACTGTTTCCTTATATATAAAAAAAAANTATTTTTTATTCTGAATTTTAAAGGGGGGGGAAAAAGGTGCATAGAATTTTGTGCTTTCTAACATCAGGAGTTAATTTTGAAGTGGAGCACACAAAGATTTTTGCAGACAATATGCTTTTTCAACCTACAAAGCCAATGTTTTTCTACTGGTTATTTTAATTATTCATGATCACATATAATTTTAATGTGGTTGAAATTAAATATGGCACCTGACACACATTCCAATCAATGCATGTAATTGGTTTTAAATAACATTTTAGCCTAAGTAGGAATTTGAAGTAGTTTGTCAGACTACATGAGAGCACACATTTTGATAAAAATTATGAGACATGCAACAAGGTCTTCAAAGTTCTACATAACTGTTTCACTTTTTCTGAGGATAGTTATGCTTGCATACATCTCTCTCACATGTAATTAATTTGATTAACAATCTCACCTTATGACAGACTACACATTATATGCATACTCACTGACTGCCCTCCAATGCTAAACCTCTAGATTTGTCTTTTTCTGAATATCATGATTTTAAGATAAAGCTACCTTAAAACTATTGTATCAGGAAGGTAATTTTAAAATTCTTTTTTGTTTATAAAAAAGTTGTTACATGTCCAAAAGCCTGAAATAGATCACATTTTGTCATTTTAATTTATTTTGAAATGGCTGCACTTTTAGAAAGTACTCAGATGCAGAGAATCATAGAGGTAACATTTATCCTGCTTAAGCAATTCAGACATTTCTTTCCAACTAGGGATCTGCTGTATCTTTAAAAGCTGCACAGCACCAACAGCTGTGCAGGAACAGGTCAGGAGGTGCAGCAACTGGTGACTCTCCTCACAGCCATGTGACAGATCAGTCATGTTGTCACAACTATTCCAAGAATGAGCAAAGCAACTAAAGACCTTTCCTAATCCCAAATCTTAGCAACCTTCCTCCCACCGCTTGCCATCATTTAATACCTTTCCCCCATTTCCTGCAAACTTTGATTAAAAAGCTGTTTTAAGCTGGTGGCTTACTGAACACCAGCACTACTGCAGAAAACACCCACAGTGGCAGCAATTCAGTTTTCACAGAGAAGTAAACCATGACTGGTGAAACAGCCAGGCACTCATGTTTGTGTCAGAAATCTATTAGCACAATCAAGCTCTATTTTATGCAGCAAACTACCATACAGATTTCTAAGCATTGGTCTGAAAACAGAATTATTTCAGTCAGCATCTAAATTTCTGCATCTAAATATTAGTAGAAACAACTGGGCACAGTAATTTTTCAGCACCTCTTTTTGAGGTATCGAGTCTGATTTAACAGCAGGTAAACAAAGAGGGACATGATTCTTAAACCAGAAGTTATTCTTATGATGATGCAAACCCGCCATCAAAAGCTGAGTTTCTTGTACTCACCTATTAAGGTTGGTTTGAATGCAAACCAGCTGTCATTCCAATAAGTAGCTTTTATGTGGATGATATTGCTTCTGTTTCACTTTTTCATGGGGGCCCCTTAAAAAAAATAAATCACATAACTCTTTCATTTGCAGTTGCCTTCTTTAATAGAACATTTTGGAATAGAAATCTTGCTATGAACTGTGCATTTCAACCCTAAAACTGGAAGGCTCCTTTCTCACACCCCTAATGGGCTTGGCTTGCTGAGACACAGTGCTTTCTTCCAGCTGTGAAATTGCATTCTGGAATGCCAGATTTTGGGCCGAAATGGTGGCTGAATCCAGGTGCAGATCATTAAAAACAAACGTATACTGCTCTCTGCTTCTGCCTCACCTCTCCTCTTTTTTTTAATGTATCTTCCTATGTTATTTGAACTGCTTTCCCCTCTCCTCGGCATATGTGGGCTTTTTTGATACATGAATTCCAGCGTCTGAAAAGACATATAATGAGAGCGATCACCCTTTTAATGATGGCAACTTTGACAAGCTTGATGTGAAACCAGCACCCTCTGTGCCATCAGAGAGAGAGGGCTGGCATATTACTGCTGCCATCCTTTAAGCAAAGACAGACAACCATTATAAATGCAAACAGCTGCATTTTAAGTGACATTTGTGCATTACTAAGCAACGTATTGTAATAAAGAAAAATACCTTGTGCTACAGCAAGGATTTCAATATACCTTAAAAGACCTATAAAGCATAATTAACAGGATACTGTGGATTTATAAAGTTGTAATAACATAAATTTGCTATTCATAATTTCAATGAAACTGAACTGTTGTACATTACCAAAAAACTCTTCACATGCACTGTAATGACAGGCAAGCTCTTTTAACACCACAGTGAATATTGGAACCTTTTCCTGAATGCAGTTTTGGGATACAGTTAACATGAGGATGACTCAGAATCCAACTTTTATATTTCTGTTTTATGGAAGCAGCTTAACTATACAGAGGTGAACAATAAAAATTAATAGAGCAGGTTGGTAAAGAATACTGCTTACTGCAAAATGTTTAGCAATACAGTCCAGTAGTTTGACTTCTCAAACTTCAGAAACTGACAAGAGCTCTTTGAAGAAATAATAAAAATCAGGTCTTGTCCATAGGAAGACATCACATGACAAGCCAGGCTATGAATTATGGCTAATTTCACTCATGTACACAGCTGCAGCATGAGAATGCACTCCTGGTAAAAACTAAAAATATTTGCTAGGGAGTACTGAGGAGCACAAAGTGAACGCTCAATTCACAGCTGGCTCTCTACACGTTCTTGAGAGAGAAGCCTTCACTTTGCCTTTGTGTATCAGAACAGAAACCTTACAGAGACACTACCACGTGACCTGCAGCACATCCTAGCAAGAATAAGTTACAGTTTCAGAAATATAAGGAAAATTAGGTCCAAGATTAAGATGCTTTTTTCATTGTAATGGAGTATGTCCATCTATCATAGGCAGGTATTTTCTCATCTGTCCCCAAATCACTGGGTTTCAAATCCATGGCTTTACCCAAGCTCAGGTAATGAGACACCTACAATCAAACTGCACTGACTTTAAATGGACCAGTTCACACAGGGAAAAAATGTACCTTGGCAGCTCTTCATTTGTTAATTTCTTAGCTATATCAAGACCATTACAATGCTTTGGGTTTTGCAAATATGTATTTTGAGGTGGGGTTTGCACATACTAAACTCATTTAAAATGATCCATTCAATTTAAATTAACCAATTGATTATATTCAGTGTGAAAGGTTTTTAATTAAAATATATGTTTTTTTGGATTTGAAAAGAACAGATTGATCTCACCAAGAGAGCTTTCCATACCTCTTAAACTACAGATAACACAAAGGGAAAGGAAGTGCTAAAACCTAACTAATCTTTCCTGTATGGTGCAAAAAACTACTAAGATGATAGGTCATTAATAATCTTTCCCTATTTTTTTATCTTACAAATTTTTAAAGGATAAATCTAGCTTATCCAAGTAGCTTTATTTCCCAGCATCTCCTTCTTTCTTGACAAATAGTCTGGGTCTTTTGCACTTTCTATTGTGAGCTGCTCTAGAAGTTGAGCAAAACCCATAAATGCCCTTGACAGGTTCTCCATTATAATTTATAATTTTTAGTAGCTGAAATGGTTTTGCTTCACTAGCACACATTCAAATTGAACATCTGATATATAATTCCAAATGATAAAAGAGGGAAGATGCAAGTGTCCAAATTCTGAAGCAACAGAAGCGGAAAATCAAGGATCTCCAAGATGCAACCCCATAAATGCAGAAAACTGTCACTGATTCAATTAGAAATTATGTCATTTTTCAGAGGCAGTATCAACAAAGAAAAACATTATTTCATAGTAATGTGGAACTACAGAAATAGAATAACATCAAGTGATAGTTACCATTCCAGAATCAGCTTGGATGAGAAAATAACAATGACCACTAAAGCTACCAGGTAGGAAGAGGAAGAGCTTGGAAGACAAACCAAAAAATCCCACTAGTATCAGTTTCAGTTAAGAAAGAACAAAATTTCAAAACTCTCATTCTGGAATTACCAGGAATGTCATATGATAAGGCAGAAGTGAACATCAGCTACTCTAAATTTATAGTGAACCATTACAATTGCCTCACTGCAATTACACCAGTTATGTATACGTTGCAAGTGTTAAGGAAGGGATTAAAGTGAAAAAAAAAGATTTTAAAATAAATGTATTAGAATTTTAGTCAGGCAGTCACAGAACACATGTGAGGGTTTATGACTATCAATAGTAAACAGGTTGTCACTTCATTTGGGATCTTTCAGTTTTCAAAACACTAATTTTGTTCAACTTGTCTTCAAAAGCATTTTGGATCTTGTGTGATACAATTCAGAGAAACTGCTGTGGGGAATTTACATATTAGTGTCAGATCAAATAAGATTATTTGTGTGCAGTTACAAGGCTGTGAAACTTATAGTTTTCAAACATATCTCTTATCACTTCTGCTGTGATCCAAATGAAGGAAAACCAGCATTTGGTAAAATGAAGTGGTGGTAGGTAGGGACTTCAAAACTTGAGCTGCATTAGAACATGCAAAAAGATTCACAAACCTGTCAAAGACATATAAATGAAAAGGTGGAGCCTATGTCCACTTCTGGGCTCACACAGGATGAAAATAAAAGTAGAAACAGTACAACTGGGAAAGACAACACCCCGCATAAGCAGAAGGGCAGTCTGGCCTTACCATACCAGAAATTCTTAGCTCCTGTAGCTGAACAAAAGGGGATAAGTCTCAGGGTAAAGGTTTGTAAGTTTTATGGACACATGAAACAATATCTGCATGCATAATTAAGGCAAAAAATGTGCAATGTTACAATCTACAATCTTTGGAAAGTGCTGAAAATCTGCCAACTGTGAAGTGGAATGTAACGTATAAACAATGAGGTGGTAAAGCAATTTAGAAACTCAAGAAGTGAAGAAGCTCTCATTATCGTTTCTGTACCACAGACAACAAATAACAGTACCATGAGACATGACTTTTTTATTAGCATAAGTTTTCTCTTGATGCTACCATTATGGTTATCATATATTGACAAATGACTGCTTCCCATTCCTACATCTGCTCCCATCTCCCTAAAACAAACTATTTTATGCTTCTGTTCTACTTAAAAAACAACTCAACAAAACCAAAACCAAACCACCTTTTAAATTCTACTTCTCTTTAATTACTCTGTTTTCTGTATTCATTTATGCCTTGTTTTCCGCCTTTACTGATAATTGAATTACATTGGTTTATTTTGACAATCAGGCAAAATTTTATAAATATAAACTTTGAGAAATATTAATTCTGCTTCTTCCTAATCATTATGGACATATACTCTACTAGAACTGTATTCTAGGTGTGGTGTATTCTCAGTTATAACTTCTGTATGGGGAATATAACCTGGAAGCAATCTTCAGATTGAGCAATTAACAATAAAATGTTGCCTAGCCCAAAGTTTCATGTAGTTGTTAAATTAATGCAATTTATCTACTCTACAGCAGCATTACAATTTCCAGACTGTAAAGATAGTGTTTAAAACACAGAACTATCATTATAGATCATACAGATTTTCTGAGAGTCTGGACCCTGCAAAGTGAATATGAACACAGCAGACCCTGTAACATCCTGAGCCAAGATCCTGAACTAAGAGTTTCCTCCAGTCTTTGAAGTAGTCTCATTTTTTTCAGGAGCCACCTACTGAAATGGTTTCCATGGAAATCATGGAGGTTTGGACCTTCACAGCATGTCCCATCTACTTCGCTGCAATTACCCTCCAGTTGGTTGCCTATAAACTCCAGCTACTTTTGTGACAATCCTGTATTTTTGTCAAATCAAATCCCTGCCTAGACATTCCAACAGCAACCATGGCAGTCTGTGTCTTGGTTCTAAGCAGGAAAGTATTTACTAGTCCCTTCCAAGCCAACACAGACATAGTAAACCAACACGGACACCTATCAGCACACACATCCTTTCATGATTCTTTAAGTGCAGGGGTTTAGGAGCTTCTTTACTTATCAAGCAGCAAACTACGTCCAATTTATAGCCAAACAGAAGACCTGCAAGTGCTCACAACAGCCCATTTTTTAAATGAGGGCAACTCCATGTAGGGGAAATTGCAAACCCAGTGAATCCCAAGCTTGCACAGTTGCCGAACATCACTTATTGCAACTTATTCTTCATGGAAATTCTCAGAGAAAGAGGAGTGCCACAGCTCTAACCAGGTTATTTTGCACTAAAATGCTCCTGATGAAAACAAAAACTTCCTTTTTTTTTTTTTTTTTTTTTTTTAAATAAGAGCCTGAAGCACAAAATGGGCTAGAGTGCAGATGGGAAAATCAGCATCTTAAAATTCCAGTTCCGAAAGATGAGTTTTTTAATTCCAAGAGATTAAAATGACAAGTGTTGGCATTTCAATTTTGCATACTGAAATGTTGTAACAAAAATTTGCATTTGTAAATGCTAAATATATCTTCAAATTACAGTGACACAGAAGTTCTTTGCACTAGATATTTTCCATTAACATGTTAAAAAAAAAGGAAGTCTGTATCGCTTTGCTCTTTCTCCAGAATGTCTATAATTTCTGGCAACAGATCATTAAAAATATGTGATATAGTATAACAATTCCATATTCCCAGTATTTATTAAAAAGATTTCTAATGATTAATTAGCTAGTTTTCTAAGGATTCATTAATTTGTTGTTACCTAAGATTTTTAGCTAGGGAGCAAAAAACCCATTCAAATAATCACAAGAACTTTAAAAATTGTATTGGAAATTTCTATTTCTTCTTTTACTCATGAGATGAAAGCAGGTTTATGCAAAAAAAAAGACAAGAAAAAGAAAAATAGTTTACCCTTTATCCTCCCAAATCAATAGGTTAATCAAAAGGATCTTAAATTACATGACATTGGAATGCCCTACAGAAATGAGCTACTCTAAGATCTATACAATCTTTACCAAGGACAAGATAACCTTAGACTGGGGCATGTAGTGTACTAAATTGATTGATTTTGTTTAAAGAAAATGGTTTTAGGCTAAATGAATAGAAACTTACTACAAAATACACAGCAAAATATGATTTTGCTCTACAAAAATATCTCCTGAACATTGAAGTTCAAGAGCACAAATTTGACATAACATTCTCAAAGTATTTAAAAAATAATGCTATCATACTAAATTGAGAAAAAAAAAAAAAGAGTCCTTAAGTCTCAAAAAAAAAAAGCTGTCCCTCAAAAAACAGGAATTGAAAACCATCAACAGTTTTGCTCTTATCTTGTAGAAAATAAGGCATTAATGAATGCCAGGAAACTCCTCTGAAGCCAATATGTATTCACTCAGGTGCTGCCAGATGGTATCAGAGCAAAACCAAGCAGAGTTTTCTGGAACAATCTTTTTATACTGCGTAGCAAGGTTACCCAAAGCACTTGTAACCACATTGCACAGGTGAGTCACTGATTATTGGCTTGCATGCACTAAATCTATTACTGTATATTCATTAATTTTGTTTCAAAGCTAGTGTCATCCCAATGCATTTTGTTCGGTCGTGTTTCCAGGCTACTCAGATGCTCAGCTGGGCAACATAGAGCTGTTTTCAATCATCTAGACATGAGTCAAAAGGTACCTTAAGCAGGTACTGTTTTGTCAGGTAAAATCTGATACTGAAGAGGCCAAGGTTCAGCTGCTCCAACCTAAGCACTGAGTGTTGCCTTAGGGTGTCAAAGACATCTGCATGCAGATCATGGACATGACAAGACCATGCCCTGCAAGACAGCCTAGCACTTCTAAAATGGCACTAGATACTTCTGTCAGGCACCATGGCCAGAGGGGCATAAACAATGTTGCAGGCTTAGTAGTAAAGTCTTAAAGCAGTTTTGGTCTAATTACCAATGCAGATGCATTCCAAAGTGGCAGGAGCAGGAATATTATTAAATGTGATGTACTTGTCACACATGAGACAGTGACTAAATTAGCAGCAGACAAGAGGAGGAAGCTGAAGGCACATACAAAGTCAGGCTTTGACATCAGGGTAAGTTGAGCATCAGTCCATTCACAGATAACTTTCCCACTGTTTCACTGGCAAAAATTCATTTGCCATTTTATTTGCCCAACCACATGAATGCCCCCAGCAGAGCACATCTATCTTCATGGTACTTATTAGAGAAAAAGTGAAGAGAACCAAACTTTGTATATCCAGCTTTTCATACATACCAGCATTTGCTACTCAAGACTGAACAATAGCCATATTTGAAATAAAAAATGTATTTACAGAGGAAAAAAAACCCCTATACATTACAATACTGGAGAGCAATGCACTTATGAGAGGATTAGCAGATTATAACAGGCTGGAATTACTTCTAATATGCAACCTTTGCTTAAAATGAAGTATTATTTCATCACAGAATGTACAATTGTTGAGGGCATTTAAAACAGCATAATCAGTGTTTATTCATCTTTTTCATTTTGTCCTCTGCAGGTTCTTTCTGAAGGTATATAATCAAACATCTTGTACCAGAGATGTGAAATAATGAACTAACCACAAATACGGATTCAGTATTATAAAACAGCAGCAAAATTATTTTCATTACTTTATGTTCATTATAATGGTACTGTGGTACAAATCCTAAAAAGCAATATATAGATATAGATGTTTGATTAAATGGCAATTTTTTCTAGTAAGTTTGTTTGAATTTATAGATTTCCCATAAATTTCAATACATTACATTATTTTCCAAGTTTTCTGACATCAAACATCAAGATGTGAGCACAACATAATTTTCCAAAGGGATTAAAACATTGAAAACCCATTTTTATTATTTTTTTTAATTTAGTTTTATTTTTTTGTGTGTGTCAGTGTGCATTCAGGATGACTAATAGTCAAAATCAGTATCCCACCATCAAAACTGCTATCTCACCATCAATGGCCAAAACAATATTAAGATTCTAGGAGACAAGCAATGTGGAAGCAACAGTCACTCAGCTAAAAATAAATTTAGGTTGAACTTCAAGGATCTTGTGAAGTCTAAAAATGGCAACATTTTTGTTTCAGTGTGATGCAGAAATATCCCTTCCTTGGGCTCTAAGAATTGCCACATCAGCTTGAAATGTCTCAGAGAAAAAAATAATTGACTTTTATCTTCAAAATCTGAGATCTAACAGACTACATTCTCTGGCACATTGGTCATTCTAACAATGATAAAACTGGCTGCTCTGAGATCAGATCTCATTTTCCTAGAAACTCAGACAGCTGATATCTTAAAAGAAACAAAAACCGAGACCTTAGCTGCCTTCTATCCAAAGGATTCTTGTTACTATGATGACTGTTAATCATTCCATCCTCCTCAATTTTTAAAATTTAATTAAACATTTAACAAATTAAAAAAACAAATAAACAAAATCCTGTGTGAAGAGACCGTGGGACCCAGTGCTTTCCCCCCTTGTCAGTAGCTTCATAAGGAGCTTGACAGACATTTCATATGTTCCTGGGGGAAATGGAAGGATGAAAGCATGGAGGACTTTCAAGATTACAGAAACAAAAACAAAAGTACCCAAACAGTAGAGGCAACAGCATCCCAGTGGAAAGAGAAAGAATTTTAAAATATGGCTGCTTTAAAAAATTACTCTCATGTAAACACAATGTGAAAGGAAATCCAGAAGAAGAAAAGTGAAAAACTAAAAAACATCAAGAAGTAATTCCCATTTAAAATACACTTCCAAAATCAGGTAAGTTGGTAGATCTATTTCACAATAAAAATGAACAGGCTAATTCATGTCAAAAGGCAGGGCTCTTTTCTGTAAAACTGGACTTTATCAAAAGCTCATAATTTGTACACAATTTGTACTTCACTTCTACCTCCTACTGTCAACTTTGCCAAAATCAAAAATAAAGTATGATGTTATTTGATTTCAAGTTTAATACCTTGAAGACATATAAATCACAATCAAGTCACATTCTTATTCCAAAATTATCTTGCCAATTACAACTAGCACCAATATATTTCTGTACTGTATCAGAAGTATCTACATCCTAATAGAAATCCTATAGCCAGTCAACACACATGCCAAAAAAGTCTATGTTACTGCGTGAAAACAAAACATCAGCACCCATAATAAAAGAAGAAAGCTTCAGGGAGACTCTCCAACAAAGTTCTTTGTATGAGGTACAGAGACTCTGTATAGCTGTCCAGTGGTCCTGCTTCCTTCACTGGTGCAGGTAAATCCACTGATATGGAAGCAAAATTCCTGGCCAGACACATCAGAAGCTGCTTAGCTAACACCTGTCTGCAAAACAGTGAGAGCTGGCACAAACAGGACAGCTAAACACTGACAACTGGCTGCTGCTTTTTCTCAAAAAACACAACAGCACTGTGAGGGTCACTGGGTTTATTCCAGTATTTTACCTTTCACATCCCAGATACATCAACCCCCAATCAAAGCATCAGGTGAAGAACTTGACCAACACTGTTGCTGCAATAAATAAGAATTTAGTGCTGTGTTTACATAAGAAGTTAGCCACTATTGATGTTCAAGGTCTCAATGTCTACAGCTTGGTTTCTGGTTTCCCAGCCTCTTTCATAAACCTAAAACCAGTTTGACTCTTTTGCATGTCATGTGGAAAGCTCCAGGCATTTTTTTTCCCCCTCACTGTAATATAAATTTCTCTCAATCCACTTATAAAGAAGATGGAAAAGTGAAAAATGCATCTTGTCAGACTTTCTTTATTACATTCTTGTAAACAGGCCAAAATCTCACTTATTTCTTATAGAGACTAACTTTAGTTCTTTGGCAAAGATCAAAACATAAACCGAGAGAAAAGCCTTAATGTGTCATTTGGAAGAGTAGGCAGCATTAGAGCACATCAGAAACTAAGTGATACAAAATCAAAGGGCAAAAGAGACTTTGCAGAAGTGTTTTTTTTTTAAAAAGCAAGTTTTTAAACTGGGCAAATCCTCTCTCCACCCCCCCTCAAATTTCACAGTCTTCACAGGCTCAGAGACACCAAAAGAACAACAGGCAAGAAGAAAGTTTGCTTGGCAATCTGATATTGTTAGAGATTGAGAACTTATGGGTTTAGCACATCAGAACCATGCTGGCAGACAACTAGGATTTGCAGCTCTGGTCTCCACCTTCAAGTTTTCTTTTTTATACAGCATGTTAAACAGAATTTTCTTTCTATGGCTGTTTCTTCCTTCCCTGGTTCCACAATGAAACCTGTCAAGGCAAGCTCAGTCCTGAGGGTTGTGCAAAAATTATTACTTTCTGCTGGATGGATGAGCTGCCAATGCAGACCTTTAGGACAAATTCACAATGTTTTTTATGTGGTGAAGATTTTCTAAATTCTTCATAAAGCTTGATAAGCAAGTGGAGAATTGGGCTCCATTTTCATATACAAGAAAGTTTTACAGGCTCTGCAGTTAAAATGCATTTCTAACTCATAAATTGCATCGATTTGTTTTGAAACCATTCCAAACATCAAAATGAAAATCCTAACTGTTTACAAGTCAGTTACCAGGTACATTCACAAGCATGTTAAAGATGACTTTCCAAGCCTCCATTAAAACAGTCAAAAAATACTGTAACCTTGCAGAGACAGCATAATTTAAAAATCAAATGTTCTAGGCTATTATTTCAAGTTAAAAAAAAATAAAATTAGAAGTCCCATGTCAAATGAAATTGAGCATGATAATATTTTTAAATAAATAGCAGTATCTAAAATTATTGGCAATTCTTACCATTCAGAAGATATACAAAACATTCAAAGAGATCCAAGTTATGAAATGAAAAAGAGAAGAAAAAATTATCTAAAAACTATTTCACATGTGTGAAAGTTAATGCATTAGGGGAATGATTACACTTAAAAAGATGACCTTAGAAGCCCGAGCAGCTTTAGAATTTCAGCACTTTTGTAGAACCTTTTTTCTGTCTCCCTTCTCCGAACTCTGGTAGATTAATAAGAACTTTAATAAATAGGTTTTAGATTATAATAATAACTGTGGATAAAACTCGTATCACTCCAACTTTTTCAAATCTCTGATTAATTGAGTGTATTTTAAGACAGGCGTATTAGATATACTTTCACTGTATCCTGAATATTGCATATTTCATACAATACTGTTTATGGAGATAATGATTTGGAAAAATTCTCCGATTTCCGTGGTCAGGTGCTATAACTATTCACGCCTCCATGGCAATTTGTGCAATGAATTAATTAATTTGTCTTCCTGAAACGAGTCTGATAGATACAGAAAGATAAAAAGCTGAAGGAAATTAATACAGGTAGGTTCTTTTTTCCTGTTCATATTGCTCAAGACAAATAATAGGAGAGCTATTTTTCTATTTTTCTGGTTGTAAATTGTTAACATAAATATCATTAGGTTAAGATTTTGAAGTCATGACTACTACAGTCCTGGACTGACTGAGCACAAAAGTTTTACTCCAGATTAAAAAAGTCACTCTTCATGCAGAATAAGCCCTTTTGGGGAGTGGTTCAGCCTAAAGACAAATTTTGCTGGTAGCCTGAAGTTAAAGGAATGGCTCTTTGGTGCATTTTGTTGAATCCTAGGTTATAACTTTAATTGCAGTTGCAGTGTTTGAACACCTAAAACTGAATTCCAGTCCTGAAGTTTGCACTATCATTTCCCTCTTTTCAACAAATGCAAACAAAGTATGAAAGGTCAAGACCATAAGTTTTCTATACAAAATGATATTGAAAATAAGCTTAGAAAAAAACCCAAACCAAGTCTGGAGACATCTAGAATAGAATTTAATCAACTGCTTCTACACAGCTGATGAAACTACTCTTCTCGGATTTGCTACAGTAAATCATTAAACTTGTTCTAACTATACTGGGACAGTGAATTTTACACAACATTATCATACAGTCATGGTATACATAATAACCAACACAAGTCAGAAACGTCTGTCAAGATGAGAAACACTGACAATGACCAGGGTGAGAAAGGTGAGAAAAAGTGCTGTTTCAGTTGGGTTTAGCTCCAGAAGCTCTAGACTAAACAGAAATTATAAAGCAAGAGGAAAAAAAGAAAATTGCCAAGTTTTGGATAATTATTTTTCTCTGTAACTGCCAATGGGTGTGCATTTGTACTTTTATCCTTTACTCTACCCATGTAGGTCATGTTACTAGTATTTAAATCATTGTCCCCTTACAATTTTGTGTGCTTGACCCCCACTGTAAGCCCATAAAGCTTAAAACCCCAGAAGTTCGCAACAGCTGCCATTTCAAACGGATACTTCACAACACTTCAAATGGATAATTTACAACACCTTAGTACTTAGTCCCTCATGTCCAATGTGGTTTTCTTTTGAAATTATATTTTTCTGGTATCTTAAATTTTACATCTTTACTTTTTCGGTCATACCTTGGTTAACAGCAAAAATTCGGAAGCACTTGAACTCTCACCTTCAGTATCCTGACACATCAGTAGAAACTGCAGCTGTGGCAGTCACTGCTGCTTCCTACAACAGCATAAGACCCAGCTGCAGAAAAGAATCCTGCTTTTATTGGTGTGACTCTCAGTCTTGTTTGACTAATGGTAGTACTGGGACTAACCCAAAGCATGTATGCAAGTTACATTTGTTTTACATTCCTGTAATGCCACTGACTCCAACATCACAGCTACTCCTGATTTACACTGCTATAAATCAAACTGCAATCACAGTCTCGAGTACCTTTGTAAGCCAAAACCTGGCATTTCCACATAATTAATGTTCCAAATAGTTAATGCGCTGCTTATTTTTCAGAATTCTTTGCATTGTAGTTTTCATTTCCACTGATTTAGCTATGTAATTACTTTTCAGTGGTGGCAACAGCAAAGATGCTTTCTCCTTGCTATCAAGGCAGCATTTGTTTTGTCAGTTACAGTAATTGCATGTGTCACTGAGTGTGAAACCACCAGGGGCCAAAAAAAAAAGTAAAAAAAAAAAAGTGGTGGATACAGAAAGAAATAAGAAATAGTGTAAAATACTTAGTTCATAAACAGATTTTCATAACTTTTTGTCCCCCCAAAAATGGCATAACAGGAGTAATAATATCATATATCAAGTATCACATATCAAATGAAACAAATAGTAAAAATAATAAAATGAATGTTTCATAATAATTTATTTTGAGAATGGAGAGAGCTGAAGAGGAAGACAGGGTATTTTAATAACTACTTCCGTAGCTGCTTATGTGGCAGCTACTGAAAATGGCACCGTTGAGCCTCTAGACTCACAGAAATGGCACAGAACTGAAGGACACACAAAGTGTTTTGGGGAAAGTATTGCAGCATATATTTTTAAAGAAATTCAAGTTAGTCTATACCAGATAATAAGAGCTGGACTGAAGCACACTGTAGAGAAGCTTTAACTGAAAGCACATTTTCAGTTATTTACTGCAGGCACTGACAATAAACTGGTCAGGGCAACACAAACTCATTATGAGATAATTTATATTGCTATGCTCTGTGCTGCTGTGGTTAGACTGATACAGTCACCCTTGGCTGAGGATTTGTACATTGTACTGTATCTCTTAACAGGCAGTTTATGTTTTAGGGTTACCAGTCTAATCCTATCAAATTCAATGCTGCCAATACATAATCCTGATTAATTTCAGTGTTTTCTAAGAGTAGCACCAGATCAAAAGTAATCAGGGGAAGTCAAAAGAAAAGACTCCTCTCTGGATTTTAAATCAAACATACTGAATATAAATTTCTGTATTATCAAGATTTCTGCTTCCCCAAATTGAATAGTTTGGTGAAAAAAAATAAAAGGACCATAAAAATTAAGGAAATTACTTTTCCTACTAGAGCAAGGAACCAAATGTTGTGGTTTGGTTCCTCTGATAGTTATTTTAAAAATGTATTCCACATTGAACAATCCTTAAATAAAACATACCATCAGGGGTTGGTTTTAAACAGTATGCTCTAAAATTAAACACGTGTCTGTACATTTCCTTTCTCTCCATCTGAGGGAATCTTTTTTTTTTTTCCTTTTCAAAGTTGTCCAGCAATAAGAGATGAAAACTGCAGTTCAATTGATCTCTCATACTTCATAGAGAAGTTCCACCCATATTCCTTAAGAAAGTAACTTCTTTACAGTCCCTTCAAAGAACAAACTTGCTTTTAGGTGTCTACTTCAGATGACAGCACATCTGAAAATTTGGCTGGAAACAGATGCCATCCTGCTGGGTTTAGAGTGCATTTCAGAATAAAAGCACAAAATTGTGATGACTTCCTCAGCGGTTTTCTAATCAGTACAAAGTCTGTTTTTTTTCCAATTTCACTCTAAGTGGACAAACTTTCAAAGCACTGCTCAAAAGCAAATACCTAAAACTGGAGACTCTACATGAATCAATGCTTTCAGGGAAGAATGCTGCTTTTGGGGATGGAATAAAGGATTTTAAAATTATGCCTTTTATCTGGAAAACTTTTCATTTTGATCCTTCCAATACAGGCTTTTTTACATTGCAATATTGCATCTTCTAGACATTTAAACATACACCTGATTACACACAAAAATGACTACTGCTAAAATTCTCACTGATTTCGAATAAGAACATTTATGTAAAGGTACGAGTCACTTTAGTTTCTGAAGTAGGAAAACCAAAGAACAATTGAGAGTGCTAGACAACAATAGCAATAATCAAGAGTATCTTACAGGTAAATTTCAGATTATCTTTAAAAATTAGAAAACTATTTTTGTTTGTAAAGGACATTAGTCACAGATTAATACTGAGATGTACTTCTGAACACACACACACAGTAAAATGATGCACAAAGCACTGTACACTCCTAGCAGCTATTTGTGCACACTATACTGAATCACATTATTCTAGGCAAAAATAAATATAAAAACTTACAAGCCTACAGCCACATTTTCAGGTGAAACTGGTGTAGCTCAAGCCAAACACATACCAAATCATGCCAGGGCACTGAATGTTCTAGACCTTCCTTATTCTGTGTAGGCATATTCTACATGTGCCTCGCCTTTTAGCTGCTCTGCACACTGCTCTACTGAGCTCCAGAGTGCACTTGGTATCAGTAGCCTGGGATAGCAATGGAGGTATTTAATTACGTAGGGCAGAAGAGACTACCATGTTAAAAACTTGCAAGTGTACACTGCTGACTTACACAGGGGCTTACTGAAATGGGAAGAAGTACATGCACAAAAGCTTTAAAATTATTGTGCCTGTGTTTTTTTTTTCCTCCATCAATACCTTGAAGACAATAAACAAGGGATCAAACAAATAGGTTACGGTGCATTTTAACATTTGTGTGTGTGGGGGAGAAGTATATATATATAATCAATTTTGTTTCAAGGAAAGACACTTTTAAAAGAGACCTTTCACATGTGCCATGAAAACAGGGATCTTAAAGTTTCATATACTAAAGAATGTAATGTTCCTAAGTTCTGAAAATGAAAAGCAGCTGCCATTTAAAAGGCTAAACTGAAAACTAGTGCAGTGGCATAAGAAAAACACAAATGGAGACCAAACAAAGACAGAAAAAAATCTAGTTAAAGCACAAGTAAAGCAGAACCATATGCATGCATCTGAGCTATGAACTGATCAACAGATCCACTGTCTTAAATAAGGTCTTCTTGCTGACACTATTGTTATGGCTTATTAAGCACCATCTATAAGCACTGCTATTTACAGACTGCAGACACCTGTCTACTGAGAACTGGACTCAGACCAGCTGGAAGAGTTATTCCAACACAAATAAAGCTCCATATGTTCAAAGGGCTACATGAATGAACTCTGGCTAATAATTCCTCATGGTATCTTCCTCAGTTTGGAACATCATTGTTATGGAGTCACTGGAGAGCAGAGGGATGAGAGGGATATCTAATGACACTCTTCACAATGAGAAAAAAATAGAGCCAAGGATAAGGAATTGATAACCTTGGAATGGTTCCCCTGAAGCCTGATGACCAAACCGATTTCTGGTTGGTTAGGAAAGTGTATCTCTTACTTTTCTTTGCAGCATTTGTTTCAAATTCTGAAAAATTAATATTAATTTATTATTCTAAAGAAATTTTCATATTTGCATAGCTACTAATACAGTTTTACATAAGGTTTTCTCCTCCCATGCCTTTCTCAGTTCTGTACACTAGGATGGAGCAGACACTGACCCATCCTTCATCTGTAGAAAGATGATCCTCATTAATTGCCTTTTCTCCTTTTATTCCCAAAGAAGGCACAGAATAAAGCCACCTGAACAAGAGCTGTGGGCCTTGCTTTAAGTATATACCACAAGACAGAGCAAGAAAAGCAAAGGAACAGGTCTTGTTCACAACTACCAAAGTTAGAAAGCTCAAACCATTTTTAGGCCTTTTCTCCTAACAACGTCCAGGTTAAAGACGACAAAATCACCAGAAGTCCAGTTTTGTATTTCAGCATATGTAACAGGCACACCAGCTTCCCTCCCCCACTCTGTCATGCTACAAGTCTCATATAGAAGTCAGCATACCCAAAACCAATCCACTTGTCTATGGGAACACATAGAAAAGAGTAATTCTATAAAAGCCATTTTTCCAAGCAGCATATTACACAGGATATTAAATCTCTTAACATAGTGATGTTGTAGGATCACTGAGTGCATACTACAATGAAGATTCTGATTACTGTTGCTGCTTTACTGAAAAAAAAAAAAAAAACCAACTAAAAAATGCAATGTTGTTAAACAGAAACATAATGGAAATGTTAACACAAAATTTAGCTTTAACACTAGGATGAAAATTGTTACCCTCCTTTGCATTGTGAGAGAGTCTACAGCATTTCAGGATTTTCTTACTGAAAGAAGAGGAAAAAACCCACACAGAGGTGAGAAATCAAGACCAAAAAGCTACCCAGATTGTTCTTCCCCATTCTGTGTCTGTGAAATTGATTACTCATATCAAAGTGTGTTGCCCTTTATTTGTCACTACTGAATTTCTTATGTTTTCCAGATAGGTTTTTCCTAGTTTGATTTGTTTTTTTTCTTTTGTTTGGTTGGTTTGTGGTTTTGTTTCTTTTTTGTTGTTGTTGGTTGGTGTTTTGTTTTGTTGTTTTTTGTGGGTTTTGTGTTAAAGATCATTCAAGTATTTGTCAAGGGATGAAATACCTTGTAATAAAAGGCAGAAGGCTTATGAGGCTCATTAGGACAATATATGTTATGGTTTTAGGGCAGGTACTGTAAAAAATACATACTTACTTAGTCATAATGAACAACATAAGCCATTGTGAAAAAGTATCACATCTGAGGGAAAAACCTCTGAAGCTGGCTTAAAAAGAAAACAATAGTATAGACTGAGTATCTGTGCCCTTAATTGGTATTCCTTTCTAGTTTCTTTTAAGTGACAAAGGAACATGGCAAATGGGAAAAAATTACAGAACCAGCAATATATAAAATATAGATGTCACTTAGCTCACCAAACTCATTATTTTCATTTTTTCTCAGGCTATAAACACCATGCCAAGAAAAACAGTTTCTGTGTGTGGTCATTTCTATGCATTAATATATTTTATAATTTTCTGAGGAACCATTTCAATCCAATGCAAAAAATGCTAGAGGCAGAAGTGGACTATTTATGATTTTTTTCCAACTGAATAGCTTTACTATGTGAGTCCAATAACTGTCAGTTCTATCAAATAGCAAATAAGTTTCCCATTTAAATTCTGCTTATTTTATTAATTTAGTACATGCTCTAGACTATGTTTTAATGTTAGTTTGTCTTTACTCCACAGATCATTCCAAGACATCTAACAGGAAACAGCAAATAAAACTTAAAACACTATTCACCCTAAGTGTGCAACCAACTGACTCCATTAATTACTTAATGGAGGCATTTCAGATGGTTCACATTTCATTTAAATCAGCCTGCTAAGCTCACTTTTACAGAGATGCATGGAGTACTTTTACTAGGATTTATTCAGAAGTCACCCTGTATTGACACACCTTTGCATTCCATACAATCTCTTCTCAGTACTGCAGCAGTTTCCTCAGGGATGAGGACAACACCAAAAAGAAGAATGCAGCTTGGAAATATGACAGAAATGACTGGTAAAGTGCACTGGAAGTTTGCACATAATCAGAACAGTGCCATTTGAAGAAATCTGATCTACATGTGTTGGCATCACAGGATTACTTTGGGTTTTCAGTGTGTCACATTGCTTCAATTAATTAGAGCTGTTGCCCCAAATTCAACTGGTGTCAGAGCTGCCCAGTGAAGAATCTGGACAAATTTTAGAGTAACATATCTATCCTGTGAACATAATCCTGTTATTTCTGCAGTCTAGCTTGCCTATATTCTTGGTCACAAGCCATGTTTACATACCTAGATGTTGGGTTATGTGATGTTTACATATCATGTTGCATACAGGATGAAAAGAGACAGGAGGAACTGACAATTAGGTTGCTGCAGTTCTTTCAAGACAAGTCATATTGCTAACACAACATATAGCCATGAGGGATTCACAATATACTTATTAGTAAATCTCAATGCAAAGGTCAAGGGTGCCATCCCTGAGTACAGCTGCATGGCATGTGATGGAAAGCTTCCTTTGCTCTCACCTGGCTGTGAGGCAGCCACCTCTGTCATTCTCCCCAAGTGTGCACTCTGCACTGCTCTCCTTGGCTGCTCTGTGGCTGCCCAGGAGGAACTGCCTGGGCTAGTTTTGAATCCTGAACACATGTAAGGCCAACTGACCAGGGGGAAAGGTTTCTGTGAGGGAAAGAAGGAACACGAACAATGCAAACAAAAAAATGGAGATCCTGGAGTGTATATATACACATCAAAGCACATCCCTAGTTATCTGCCACACTAGCAAACTATTGCCACCTCTGCTGACAGCCTCCATCCCTGCTCCTAATTCTTGTTTTCATTAATACATGGCCACTTGCAATCTTCTCACTTCAGCTTAAGTGTGTATAATACATGCTTATATAGGTGGAAGGAAATCTCTACCAGTGATTCTGAGAGCACTTACTATTTTGAAAGATTTTGACAGGTCCTTTCACGTTAAAGGCAAAGGGGTTATCTTTGGAACTAGTACAAAAATCATTCAAAGCAGTGCAAGTCTCAGGATAGCTGTCAAATGGTTTGGAGCAAACACAAAGACAGCCAGTTTCAATTGGAAAAGGAAGGTTATCCACACAGGTTTGAACAATGCCTCCCTCTTAAGGGGAAAAAAAATAAAAAAAATCTTGCCTGTGAAACTCTCTGTTAGTCTGGGATGGTAGAAATACAGGAATACTTCCAGAGACTTCATTCAATCTGGCTTTGATTTAGCTAGTCTTTAAAAAGGCCTGCAAGGCCAAGTATGTCAGCTATAAAAATGACTAAACAGTTTAAACCTCACACAAGGCTGACACTCTCAATCAACATCTGTTTTGTACAATTAGCCAACCATCTTAATTTTTTCAGTCTAAACTAAAGGGATCACATCTGATGATATGTAATTCTACATCTACATATAAAATGCTACAGCATTTCAGGCTTTCATAAATTAATTTTGAATTTTCACTGTGGTGTCACACACTTCAGAACAGGTGTATGTATATATACAATCCTGTACCTAACAGAAGACCTCATTCAACAACACTTTCAACTCTTCATGACTTTGTACATTGTTTTAAAGAAGTTCACACATACAGAAGACTAAATAATTATTTACCTATTTCAGTTACTGCTGAAAATTAATGACCTTTCAAAACTACTGACTTGCAGATTATTATGGTAGCTGAAAGCACTAGGTACATTCTGATGTTTCACATTTGGGGTATTCAGTTATTAAAAGGATTGGTGGCTAAGGATTTACTACTCCAGGTAGTGGTAAATACCTTTAAAAAAGAAACAAGATAAAAGGAAGCCCACAACACTATTTTAAGTAAATGCATAGGCTTTGGCAAAAATCTGTCTTAAAGAGATACAGTTATCAAATTTTTCTGCTTCGGTTTGAAAATAGTGGACATGGGCCGTGGGCATACAGGTTTAATCTCTCACATAAAATTTATATGTTAGTGACAGATACAACTTTTCTGCTTCTGCAGGTAGCAGTAAAATGCCAGCAGGCTTGAAAAATCCCACATTTTAATAACTTTTTTAAACTGCTATATAATTGCTCTTGCCCTTCCATCATTAGCCATGTGTGATCTTTCCACACAATAAAAAGTTAGCTCAAATGTTTCACAAAGCTTGCTTAGTTGAAACTAAGAAAATTAGAGTAGGCAGGCAGAAAGAATCCTTCATTCTTTCATTATGTTTCAGAGCCAAACAACAATCCAAGCACCTAAGGAGCTAACACCTGAATTAATGAATAGTCTGAAATGACAGCAAGCTCCTTTCCTAACAACGAAAATTACACAAACTGTCAGACATTTCTCTCCATTAATTTCTCTTTAATCCTCAGGTGTATAAATCCCTGACTTACGAGACTAATATACTACACTAGTGAAAAAGTATTGACAACTGTACGTAGAGAATGAAAATTTTCATTTGCAATACACACAATCAAGTAACCAGCAGAGATCAACAGAGCCCCAAGTGTTCAGGTGATGTGCAACAAATAATCTGTATATGAGTAGTGTTTGCATAGCAAGCAAAATGCCCCCAGAATGAATCACTAATAGTCCATAAAGACGGATCAGGATATATTAAAAGGAGACAGGCTCACAAAACTCTGTCAGGTCTAGTGGCTTACACACATCAACTATGAACATTCTCCATGCAAAATGAAGTCAAAGTCATGCTTTCAGACAATTAATTCCTCACATTAATTTCTATCTCTGGCTCCAACAAATTAAATTTATTTGCACAATCATGGTTAATTCTCTAACAAAGTTTTAAATGTGAATGACACAACCATGGATGGAATTCATTTTGCAGATCTACTTTATGCTGTTGGATATAAAGTGCAGAAAGACATTGCCCTGGTAAAGATGTCTCATTTTCATCATACATCTGTGGTATAGCACCTTCTATCTGCTCAGAGTGGCAGTCATCCTGCTTACATTGTTTCTCATTGCTGTTAGAGACCAATCTTAACCCGCCTACAGCCAAGGAAAACATGTCAGAACTCATCATGCTTTGCATGGTGTGCTCTCTGTGATATTTCCTCTTGGAAAAATTAGAAAGATCACTGCAATTGAACTAAGTGAACATAACTATCATGGCTCATTTCCAGAACTTTCAAGACTATGTTCATACGTTGTCCAGTTATTTTCTCAATTTTTCAGTAGTTTTTGAAGTATGTTCAAAAAACCTTGAGTGACACATACTGAAATGTTAACAATGCATGGAAGAGACATGGCCTCACAAACTTCCTGCAAAAGCAAGCAGCATTATCTATAATCTTCCTCCCAACCACATGACTGGTCAACTTTTAACACTGACTGACAAGGGGGCATAAATGAGAAAAATATACTCTGGGAAGCATGTAATAGAACTCAGAAAAGATCATAATCATTAGCTATCCAGATGGTGCAATTACTATTGCTTAGTTTTGAACCATGAATTAAGCACTACATAAAACTCTTAATAATCTGCATAGTCAACAAATGTGTCTTTTCCAGCTGATCCCAATATTAAGAAAAAAATTAATAATATATTCTTTAGATCTTGTTCTTTATTTTTTTCCTAGTGAACCTCTGTTTCTTCAAACTTGGACTTTAATCTTTGTTTTCAGGTTGTCCTACTTGTCAAAATGATGATCTATTTATACAGCTGGTATGCTAGTGGCAATTTGTAAGAACAAGAAAACTTGCTGAATTTCCCTTTCTAGCTCTTCAAAACATAACTGCTTCTGAGCACACAGCTGTGTGAGAGCCACAGATATTACAAGCAAGCAAGACAGGTGAGCAAAAATGAAACACGTGTGATGAGACAAGCCGCACAGAGCTTATACCAGTATCAGTATAAACAATTCAGCCAAAACTACAGGATTTTAAGTTTTTAAATAGAACATATTTTGAGAGAAGTTAGAGAACGCAAGTGTTCAGTCCTGGAATGTAGCAGAAAGCTACTAGAAAATGGAGATAGATTCATCTTTGACAAAACCAGCCTATTGGAAAAACAAGGAAAAAAAAAGAAGGAAAGAACCTATTTTTAAGCTGTTGAAGTACTGGATATATCTCACCCAAAATCCTCTAAAGGATTACAGAAATAACAGTACAAGAAAGAAGTTCAGTCCCATACAGAACACTCTACAGCCACATCTGGTTTTATGCCCATTTGAGTCCTCTTTTCTAGTATAGTGTACAACTAAATCTCACACTTATTTTAATGTTCCATCTGTTTAGGCACATTCCATAACTATTCTGTCTGATTATGCCGACACACAGATACTGCAGCCAACAAAATCTTAAGACTCATAAAGCACTACTATTTTTCAGGAATAAAATTGAATCATGATAAACAAAAGTTTGCTTTAGAATGAAAAATTATCATTCTATGACTGGTGGATGTCCTACATGTTTTGTCATTGTTTCCTGGGCAGATGTTTGTCTTTACGCTACTGACTTCAATTTCAAATACATAAAGATTTACTGAAAAATCAGCTCTAAAAAATTCCCTTTTCTTTAAAGGAAGCCTACTGGAAATCTCTCTTCTGTTCCCAGCTTCATGTAAGGTACTCACTGGCTTTGAGTACACTTTTTACAATGCAATATATCCTACTATTAGCAAGACATCCTCCAAGTCTGACCTCCCACCTTGCCCCTGTCTTGAAAATTTAAAGGAAAGTCAGACTATCTGCCTCTATCCATATTTCTATAGGGAGCAACATCAATTCATTCTGCAGTCCCATCTGCCCCTATGGGCTGCAGTATCCTGAAGGCTATACAGACACTTCTCCACATTATTCCAAAATCTTTAAGGCAACTTCTTGAGATTTGCCTAGGGCAATTACTGTCTGTCATCTTTGCTACACCCTAAACCCAAGGGGAAACCCTCCTTCAAAAAGCAACCTTTACTCGGCAAGAGCATTCCCCCCTTCTGTTACTTCCAGGCTTATAACATTTTAGATGCTACAGAAATTCGCTGCTGTGGAACCCCGAGTACAAGGTTTTGTGCTTCAGCAAGGCAGACTCATTCCTACTGAAAGTCCACCAGAAAAGCATCTTGTCAAATTGTGTTAAACCTCAGAGATTTTTTGATATCCTCATTTCTGGGTCACAGATGTGCTTTGTTTATCAAGATGTTGGCATTAGTTTCTCAGGAATATCCTGGAATTTTAAAATCACAAGGAAAATAAAGAATTTACAATACAAGTAAATCTAATAAAAACATTTCCAGTATTGTTTCAGAACTACATAAAAACTATTCAATGAATTAGTATTTTTCAGCATTATTTCTTTATTATTGTTTTAAAAGGGGAAGAAAAAGTAATTCTTAGATATTTTCTGTTCCTAATCATTTGAAGAAGATTTCTCTAGCAGAGATTTATGAACCAAGATCAGTGACCACAAAAAGTTCCATCTAACCCAGCACTGGAGATAACAAGAGATAAGGTATTATAGTCTATGTAGCATTAAAGATTTTTTTTATAAGAATGAGGATTTTCTGATGAAAAGGAAGATTTTTTTTTTCTCATTACTGCAATAATCCCTAGTTTTTCCAATACTAATAGGTCTTACTTTCCCTTTTAAGAGAAAAATGAATTTTCTTTGGTGAATAAAAAATGAATTATCATCCTAATGCCACAACAGGGTATTGGTCTCCAAATGTCTAAGATTCTGAACATATCCCAGAGTCCTACTTTTACATTTCCCCACACTCTGTAACGTTAATGGCAGCATTTTTTCAATAACTTCATGATAGTGCTGACAGCTTTGCCGTTACTATGGGAATATCACTAAGCACTATTGTCGTCCTTCAATTTTTATCAGTTGATTCCCCTCACTTACTTTTCATTGCACCCTTTAAAAACATTAATCAGCTACAGAAAAATACATTTTTACCTTGGTTTCTATATTGTTTTCTTGTACCTTGCTAAGTCATAGTGAAAAATACTCTAGATACTGCAAGTAGAAAAAAGAGCTCCCTTTCATATCTATTTTTAGGTGCCATTTAGGCAATGAGCATTAGGTGGACCAACTTCCTTAAAAAGATCTTTCTCACAAGGTAGAAAAACATTCCTACTCCATGATGCAAGGTAGCAAACACGTGTACACTGAAGGATCAGTCAGAAAGAGCATCCTTTGCCTGCCAGAGTTGCCTTCCTGTGCTGAAGCTTACCTGGAATCTATATAATGTATTCATTTGCCTGTTTTTTAACTTTCCTTTTCGGATTACAAACCCAGCACACCCCCCATTTGCAAAGCAGAGTTCTGAAGCACTCACTGCTTTGAAGACTTTTCTCAGTTCTAGCCTGCCTCCAAGCTTCCTGGGCTAAGGACTGCAACATTTAATCAGCAGTCAGCTATCAAGCTTTATCAGGAGAAAAGGCACAGCACTTTTAACTATCTGCATCTTTGCTAAGTCTGCTTCAGCTTCTCAACTGCTGCTTTCAAACTGGACACTGCCTGATACAGACATGGCAATAGTTATCCTCTCATGAATCTTTTGTTGAATTAGTCTGAAAGCAGCTATGGCATAAAAAGGAAGAGAGCAGTCTAGCATTTCTGGGGATGTAAATTAATTGTCCCAGATGTGGTAAAAGGCCCAAAAGAAAGTCAAGATGCTAAGAACATTAGGAGCAGCCAACTTCAACATGACCGGACAACCTTCTCTTGTTTTGTCATTTTCTTCTCTTGTGTGGATATTAAGAAAATTCAGGTTGTGTCTTTATTTCAACAGAAGTGAAAATTGAAAATTACCCTTCTGGTTGTAATCATATTCCTCATTACTAGGGAACTGTGTCCTACCCCTGGACAAAGGCCATGAGAAACCTATTTTCTAACTTTCTAAAATTGTTTGTTTTCTCAAATTTATCCCCATGTTCCTGATATTCCAGCTTCCTCAATAATTGTAGAGTTTCAAAATGCTTATTTCCCTGAAACAAATCAGTTAATCTGCCTTCCAGTTTTGCTGCAGCCATCTTAGCAACACGGAATATTCTTAGCAAAAAGTTCTCTGTACATCTTTCACTATTCCCTGAAATGTAGCACTTTGAGTTATGATTAAAACTGAGAGAGACAGCTGACCTTTTTTTATCAGTGCTCCTATTTTTCTTCATATTTCTGCCTTTTTCACAGTCCTACTTTCTAGTATCTATTGTCAATACCTATCCTTGTTGCTACTGCAGGTTAAAGAAAATATCAATATAACTAGACTTACAAAAACTAGAGATCATTAGTTACTATGAAAACATTTTTTCCCCTCCTGGGCACAAAAAAGGAAAATCCATATGCTGAATATAGGTAAATATTAAACAAAAAAGCCTCAACAATATGGGAAAATGTTTCATGTTAGATTTTTTCACCCATTAAAATGGCTCCTTATGGTGCATCATTGGCTTCAAAGAAATTGTTGAAATGACTTTGTCACAAAGGAACTCTGAGGGGTGAATATATTTCATCACATTTAAAACACATGAACAACAATGGCAATATTGTACTGAATTTTGACTTGATATGGCACTTAGATGAATTTGCCTCAGGCAAAAAGTAAATTATGTTTTATTTCCTCTCAATGTCAAGTACACAGTAATGCAGGGAACAAAACTACCGTACAATTTTACAAAATTGGTACTCTCTTATGGGCATACCTAACCATTGAATATCTGCTTATGTTTTCTTCCTCCTTCAGGGTTCATTACCTGTGTATTTGAGGAAAGTACACACCATACCATATGCAGTCTCTCTGAACTCCAGGAAAGTGAGGACTCTGTTCATCACATCACTTCTTCAGTCACCCAGTCCAGACTAAGGCTGAACATGGTTTTTGTGTAATAACTGCACCTCCCAACATGCAGATTGGGAGGTATTTTTTAGAAGGGTAGTGTTAATTTAGCCATTTGGTGTACCTGTAAAAACGTATTTTTATCCGTGCATCTCTGCAGTACACAGTTCCATGTTAGCACAAGCTTGACAATACAAAAAACAATGAGGAGGTAACTCACCTCCTGCAACCAAACCCCTAAGGTGAGTCTCAACTATCTTCTGTTACAAGAACGTGGAAGCTGAACTCACTGAGCCAGAGGGCTTGGCAACAGTATAACTGTAATATAGCAGTACAACTGTTGGAGACAGATAGCCAGACAGATCAATTTTAACCTTAAGAGAGTGTAAGGTATGAATATGGATTTAAACTACTTTGAGGTGTTCAAAAAACAGCATATAACCAAATTACCACTGATAATAGCACAGAATTTGAACTGAAATACAGAAATATCAACTTGTAAAAAGTATTCTTTTCTCTAGCAATTGAGTTAGAAGAATGAGTCTTTAGGACTTACTGAGAAGTGCTCAAACCACTTAAGAAGCTAAAACTTAAGGTTGACTTTAGCAAACTTTTGTTGTTCATATAATTTATTTTTTTGTTTTCCTGATCCAGTGCGTATTTTGTATCAGACTGGTTCTGATGATTCCTGACTGCAGAGTAGGACACGGATGTCAAAGATATATCCCTTTACTCTAGATATCTTCCGTGTCTCTATGGAGTAGATTCACATATGGGACAGGTAAATAGAGTGATTTCCTTCTGATAACAGCAGGGGAGAGAATAGAACTCACTGTTCGCTTCTCTTATTCTGTCCTAATTACAAAAATTGCTTTCCCAGAACCTGTATCTAGGACAGAAAAGGTAATATAATAGAGAGGGTTATTGGTACCTGGGCTTAAATTTATTTACAGGGTATGCCAAAAANACAGAAGTTTGCATCTTTTCCTAAGTCTCAAAAAAACAAAAAAAAAAAAAAAAAAAAAAAAGAAGTATATATATATATTACTTAGTGGCTCTTCAGTATACAACCATGGTAGGAGATGCTTCTCTTAAAAACTGTTTATCTTGAAGAGTGTTTTCTGTCTGCTCATTTTCAATGAATCTTTTACAAGTAAGTACAAAGTTTCTCTTAAAATCATATTCCATTTACATTCCATTGAGCTAAAGAAACACTGCAAATGAAAAACAACTCCAAAACTGATTCCTTCTTTTTCACCAAAAACACGTACCTAAATAACTTATTATTGCTGCCTTTTTTTTTTCCATATGTCACTGGCATTCAAGCAGTCAAATTAAATGTAATTTGGTTTTATGTGAAGATGCATTTCTTAACCAAGTGGGCCTCCATTCCCTTTGGCTACCAATCCATATATAAAAATATAATTATGTTCCAGCCTCAAGCAATTTAAAAGATCAAGACCATCTGTTATGTATTACTTGTAAATTATGCACTGGCATCTTTACATGTTGATGCAAAAAAACCCCAAAAAACAAACAACAACAAAAACAACAACAACAAAAAAAAAAAACCAACAAAAAACCCCCCACATTATTAACATATTTAGTATTGGGAATAACACAAATTATTATTCCCCAGCTACAAGGCTACACCTGCAGTTTTTAATTCTGATCCAACAAATCCTTTCTCATGACAATAGTTATTGTGCATGTGAATATGGAAGTATTGCTTCAAGCCCCTGATTTCATATAGGGCCACAACTTGTATGGTAGGAGAATCCCTTTCCCCCTTCCCTTTTGTATGCAAGGAGTCTAGAAGCGCAATCCACAGCCTATACACAAGTACACAGACATCTGGAGATATTTCCAAACCTCAGAGAACCAGCATTCCTTTTGTAAGCAGTGCGTAACAGCTTGTATTACTGAAAAAGGCTATTTTAGCAAGGCAAATGTAAGCTGATGAAATTACTTAAAATATGGTTCTCTATAGAAAGGGTTTAAACATTTCACCAGTGAGTGCTACTCAGGATATTTTCCCTAGTCAAATCACAAAATAATTTTTAAATTAATAGAAAACAAAACAGTTGCTGAAGGAAGTGCAAACTGGTTTTTTACTAAGCTGACCATTCACACTCCAGAAGTCATGTCTGAGATGAAAGGCATTTTCAGCTGTCAGGGGAAAAGAACATGGAGAGCTGCATTATTATGTGATACTCTGAGATGACAAGGTGACACACAGGGGAATCATAATGTGGCCCAGCAAGACTTCTTGCCAACTGAAGTATTACAGATAAAATTGTCACATGTTCACAAAATGGCCCCTGAGCTGACACCAAGTGACAGAGCAGTGTACTGCCGAGAGAGTAAATATTGGAATCTCTCAGAGCATTTGGTAAACACAGACAGCCTGCATGCACTGCACACAGAACATACAGTATTCCTATTATAAATGGAGTGGCAGAAATTCAGTTTTGCAGAAAAATCTATTGCATTATATATATATATTTTGCCTTGCCTAAACCACTGTGCATTTCAGAACATACCAGGTTCTTCAGCAGTATCCAAACATAAGGTAATGTCAAAAACAGCAAAGAAAAAAAAACAGATGCTTTATGCCTACTACTCCACAATTTAAAAACAGCACATTTCTGTGACACAGGGCTTTTCTTAGATCTCTGAGGCTGTCATGCTTTGTATTTTCTCAACCATTAAACAAGATGATCATTGACTCCTTTTGTCCTGTGCAAAATCAAATGCATGGATGATTCTTTGGAAATAATTACCTCCCAATGGGAGGACAGGAATACTAGACTCCAAGAAATGCCTTCTATGTTTTTAGCTTTTAAAACAAAAGGAAGGGACTGAATGTTAGGATAAATGGCCTAACACATGCTTTGTGCTAAGAAACAATACCCAAAGAAAATCTGGGGTGCCACCACTGTTCACTACAATGAAGTGCTGGGAGAATGACAAACTTGCATCTTGACTCAGGGCCACACTGCCAAACGCAGAGTCAAACGTCACAGCTACAGCAAGACCTGGCAAAGGTCCGAGACAGAAGCCCAGTGCAAAGTGGGAGAGGACAATCCTAAACAAGGACATTCAAAACAAAGCTCTGTGTACAAAGGACTAAATGCTCAAAGGGATGCAAAGTCAACAGCTTGTAAAAAGAAACATCCAGTTGCAGGGAATGTCCAAAGAGGCAGCACAGAAAATGGGCTGTAAACTTTCACTTAAAAGAGACACTAATCCCACAGCACAGGTTGTGATTTGGAATAAAGAAGCCAGTGAGAAAGCTGTGGGCATCAGGTTATTATATCCACTGACTAAGAGCTGAAGAGAGAGAATGTCTTGTCTTTTCTTTCCCCTACCATTCAAACTAATTCACACTGTTTTTGGACTGCATTAGCTTTTTCATTTTGTTAGGTTCCCTGATATCAGCTTTAACATATCATCAAAGAACACTCAAAAATCAATTTCCCTGCTGGGATTTTTGTTTTTGTTAAATTACCTGTTGTTTATTCAAGACTCATAATATTTATAAGCCTCTGACTCAGAATTAATCACTATACCACACCATATCACTTATTATGCATTGTGTGCTTTAAGCAACTATATATTGCCACCGAAGCCTAAAAAAGTAGTTAGTTAAAATTAAGTTACAATTGTACTTTTGGACGGAGGTCATAGTTTAACACTCTAAGATTTATTCTGTAAATATGCCCACAGAAAACAGTACCAAAAATAAAACTTTTCCTTGAGGGAAGGCAGAAAACCCCCCCAACTACTATAGGTGACTTTGAAAAAAGATTAATCCATTTATAAAATAGTATTTAAATTTATGAGCAAGCATATGGTTAACTAAGATGATGCTTCACACACACCATATGAAAATATTCTTTCAGCATACTGATAAGCACAACTGGCAACTTACAATGACTGTTCTGGAATCTGCAGCAAAGGCTATTGGGACCACATCGAGAGAAAGTTAATTTATTTATTACAGTAGCTGATAAGACCCTCCATTGCACTAATATCAACTGAAATTCACATTTACTGCATAATAAAAAATGTGTTCCTCCTCTATGCTGCTACTCACCCTAATGTCTTATGTCTTTTGAGTGTTCCAGGAACACAGTTCTGATGGAAACAGTTCTCGTGTAAAAATGGTGATTTACATCTGGCCCTTGTTTCCAGTTACAACTAGACAGTGAATTCTACAGTTTCTCTGACATGACAAAAATGTCACTCTAGAAGACCTGGAGATTTTACAACTAAATTATTGGAGTTGGAAAGGGGCGGGGGGAGGGGGACAGGAAACAGAGTCCTTAATTCTAACTACAGCTTTTCTCCACAGACTGTATTAGCATGCCTGTAACACAGAGCCAGCCTGGTGACAGAAAAAAAGTTGATGACAACACTGTTGAAATACCTGGAAGATGATTCACTTTGGAGAAGGCAGGCAAAATTGACAGTATAATAGTTGATTTTACAAGGTGATCTTACTTAAACAGTTTGACAAAATAAAATACAGTATGGGTGGCAATACTTACTAACTGTGCCTTTTTGGCACTAACATGAAAATAATACAGCAGGAGGCTGAGCAACCTGCTTTTTAAAAGCAGTTCTTGTCTCTTTATTGTCTTGCAGACAGCATATTCTGAATCACTGTCATACTGACATTTATTTCCTGTCAGTTATCACTGGAATATTTGGCAGCAAATGTACATTATAATCTGCTGGGCAAATGCTTAGAATTCATTTATATCCTAAAACTAGTTTATTTGATATATCTTAGTACTTACACAAACTCTTAAAAATAGCTGTAGACTTTATTTTCCTAACCACAGATGGACAAAGTTATTTTGCAGCTAATTTAACTTGTCATAGACAGTGAAAGGAATGGCAGAAGTCATTTACTTGTCTGACTTTCATATGAACTAAATATGACTACAGCTCAGTTCCTGCTCAGGACTCAAGACTTTTTTCTCTAGTTAGAGCTTTATATAGGATTGAAATCTGGGCTTGATACCTACCAAATATCCCAGAAGGACCAAATCTCAATTACTAAACAAAACCACTGGAAGTTTGAAGTGAACTCAAGTATTTTACATGTGGACACATCAATTTTAAAACACTTCAGTTTGCTGATATGCAGGGCTATGCAAACAGAGAGGGCTTTCAGACCTCCTTGTTTGCCAGATTGTCACACAGCCTTCTTCAAACACGGGAGAAAGTCTCTCTGATGCAGCCTCAAGTAACCTCTAGCTTGGAGCCTTCAATTTTTTCCTTACAAACATTAGGTCCAGTGAAGTAAAAAATCTAAAGCTCAAGTGTCACAATGACAGACTAGAAGCACCAAACTCATGAACCAGGGAGAAAAAAAACACCCTTGAAAGAGAAGTGAGGAGGGAAGACTTGTCCCAAGGTGCTGCAACAATGGAGCAGGACACTCCTTTCAGATTTCCTCATTTAAAACTGGAATTTGAGAACAGTGCAGTCTATCCAAGAACCTAGAAAAATCCTTGTTTGAGCCACACCTGTCAGTGTATCCCTGTTCTTGGCAGAATGCTGCAGCTCACACTGCGAGCTCCCTTCTCCCTCTGCCTTCACTCACCCACCACGCTGTGCCTGCCATGAGTTCCACAGTCTGCAGGATCCAAATGAGTCCAGAGAGGCACCAAGAACAACTCAGAGGCAGTTCCCACCCTGTAGGCCAGCCAGTCATAGTCTTTTAGAGCACAGCATAAAAATCCCTGTAAAAAAATAAAAACAAGAATTATCTGTCATGATTGACATAAAAACTAATAAGCCAAAGCTGTTTTTAGGAAGGTACTGATGACAACTGAAAAGCACAGCACACACTCTCATTTCTCCCATTTATTCCAAAAGTTCCTATCTCAGTATCAATACCTGCTATCACCAATCCTGCACTATTTGCCTTAGTCAAAAGCTTTTTCTAGGTGGCAACAAAATACCAGAATTTAACTTGTTCACAGTTTCCTTTCAATCTGGAGTGCACACTACTGACATCTCGAAAGCCACATGGACAACAGCAGGACAATGAAGAGACGAGACTGGGGCAGTGAAGCACCATTGGGGAAAACCAGGTCAACATCAAAAGTTGAGAAAAACCCCAATGTGCTACTGTATACTCATTGTATGCTCAAAGGAACCTTAGCAGGTTAAGAGCTCTATTCCCCATTTCCTAAGGTCTTTTGAGAATCCTAATCTTCTCTAGGGGACAGAACGCCACCAACTCTGTTTTAGATGGTTTAAAGACAGTAACATGTCAAGCATTTGTCATAATGTCAAATCAAATTGATTTAAAAAAGGAAACTTTAAATCTATCCTCTTCTTTAAGTTCAAAAGAGGTGGCTGTGTATTTCCTATAGATGCATAAAGCAAATATTTTCTTGTTTTGTCTCTTCGGCATCAATTTAAATATGCTGATTCAGATACTCTTTTGCTGATCAGTCATTAGAAGCCTAATTAATAGCAGATTTTTATCTGCTCTACCAATCCAAACACACACACAATAAAGACAAATAATAAAAACCCCAACCACCACAAAGCATAAACCAAACACCATTAAACCTCACAGGAAATAAAATCTAATACAATGTCATGGAATTTTAAATCAAAAATAAAATCTAAAGAAAAAAAATACTTGAAAAATCAGTAAGGTTGCTAAGTGGCCATAGTTTTAGATAACAATTTAAAAAACATGCATGCTGAAAAGCAAGGAGATGAGAAACAATTGGCATCTAAAATGCTTCACTGTCCACATGAGAAACACAAACACAACACTCTAATCTAACATTTAAATGCCTATTTCTCACAATACTAATGGAATTTAGCCATACAATAAAGTACTGCTCTCACTAGTCATCACAGGGTATACTGACAGCACAAAAGGCATGTAGAAAATAATATGAAGAAATGCTGTAAGTATACATTAGTGACACAGTGCTAAGCATCAAATGGAATTTTAAATACATTATTTCTCCCACACTTAATAAAATGACGCACTCTGATTGCTGAGTATCTAATTTCTTCAAAAAAGCTATGAACTTTTTTCCCCACAAAACCCCACATTAATGGAATTTTTTGCTTATCCTAACAAGCACATTCACAACAAATCAAATACCACACATTTGTATTAAAAATTATATAAATAACTACTGCAAAGTGCAAGCTGAAGGTAAGATTACTGTGCTCTGTCAAAGTATTCATCCAGATACTTGATAAGAAAAATGTTTTTTGTGGCAGACTAGGATTTATCTTAAACTTTATTTTCTTGCTTTAAGTGCTTATGTGACAGATAAGTGTACTTGTTCTCACTTAGCGACTTTTAACTGTCTTTAAGATTTTTTGTTTTTTTCAACACTAGGTTATTTTTAAAGGAAATATAAGAGAGATGAAAAGTTTGAATTCTGCAGAAGCACTTTAAAACTTGAATTTCAATAATGTGGTCAGATATAAAAATGAATCCAAATAATGCACAGTTCCTTTGCACACGTATCTTTAATCCTCAAAAACATTGCTAATGAAAGCAGGAGGGAAGCTTAATGTAATCCTAATCCACCTCTAACAATTGGATATATGATTTCACAGTAAAAGTTAACATCTGGCAAAATTAAAAGTAAAATGTACCCAAACCATATACAACAAACATGCCTTCAGTAATGCCATCACCACCTTTTAGAAACTGCATGAAAAAATGGAAATTGACAGTTTGTTGAGAAAGCAAAAAAAAAAAAAAAAGAAAAAAAAGAAAATGAAGGGAGTAGTTAGAAGTCCTGTGAATATGCCAGTATAACATTATCACACAGATATTTTTCCAATTAATTTTTGGGGTTACTCTATCAGAAAGACTTTTGTGTAAGTCCTAATTAGCTGATCCAATGTCCTTTAATTTTCATAACAATGGTAATTCATGAGACTTAACTACATACCAATTATATCTCTCAGTAGAAATGACTTGCAGAACTCTTTTAGTTTCCCATATTAAAATGACAGACACTAACTTTGTCCTTCACTATTCCCTTGGCCACAAAAAAATAGATCTCCTTGGATTTTAATGAGGTTAAAAAAGGTACAAATTATAACAGACATATAAAATATAGTTTCTGAAAATAAATCATTTGATAGATCATTTAAAGCTCATAATTTAGAGAAATTAAAATATAAAGAAGTTAACCTTCTGCCTTTCTAGCTTTTCTAGAGTACTGACATGAGTTCAACTCTAAGAAAATGTCTTTTTTTGCCTTTTTTTTTTTTCCCCCTCCCCAGGGAAACAAAACTTGTGACAAATTCTTCCATGTTGGCAAAAAGATCAAGCATAACCTTCTCTATCCAGCTGCACTGGGTAGAACATCTTACCTATTTCTTGACTCTTGAATTATAAATGTCACATTCACACAGATCGCAAGCCAAATGCAAGATACTCTCTAGAAGAATGATGTCTTTACATCAAGCAGTACAAATGATGTGCCAACTCAATGACTCCAACCCTACCTAAGAGAATCACATAGTCATAGAATCATTTAGCTTGGAAAAGCCCTTTAAGATCATCAAGCTCAACCTCAAATCACTAACCCAGCAGTTCTAACACCACCACTGAACCATGTCCCCAAGTGCCACACCTGCACATCTTTATCATACCTATAGGGATGGAGACTCAGCCTCTTCCTGGGGAAGCCTGTTCCAGTGCTTGATAGCCCTTCAGGTCAAGAAATTTCTACTAATATCCAACCTAAAAAAAGGCAATACTTCTATATCCTGGCATTTCATGCCACTACTTCCAAAGTGATCTTTGCAGAGAAATATTATCCTTCATGCCCCCTTTTCCCTTTCATAAGATTTCCAAGATTGCCCTAGGCTTTAGACTGCCCAAGAAGTTTTCTTTTAGCCAAGACATTTTCTAAAGAAGCAGATGCATATCTACAGCAAACCACATACAAGCATATTATCTTGCACAAATTTAACATCATATTCTAGCCAACACTGCTTGGAGTTCTTTATTACAAAACTGAAAACAAAATTATGTAAGAAAAACATTTGTAAAGTATAACTAGAACCTACATGAAATCAGTTTCTTGTTTGTGTCATCATTGAGAAATTTTCCAGAGCAATTATCAGCCATAATACTCCAGGGAGCAAATTAAGAATACTGCCTCTTAAGGGAACCCACTTCTGTTCCCTTTCCTGAGTTTTTCTTGCTTTTCTTCAATGCACCAAGGATTCTTCAAGGATCTTTTAATTTCCTTATTAATTACATGTCCTGCAATATTTTGTATGGTCTTTACTGATCCTTTTTGTCTGTTTAAGAATACTAATGAAGTACCTTTTCATTTAAAAATTACTTCTCTTTCATAGGTAGAGAGATATCCTGAGAGAGCTGCTTCTGCACTTCCATGTGCCTTTATGCCAGATTGGCAATTATAAAATTGTGAGATTTTAAAAAATTGCCCATCATCTAGATATTTCCTCTGAGCAACCCAGTTTTTTGGTTTGGTTTGCTTTTCCCCCCCCGAGAAACTGCACATGATGGATTGTTGTTGCTCAAGCACAGGCAGATTACTAAACAGCTTGTAACATACATGCAGTTGATTATTATTATATTCACACAGAAGAGGAGTTGGATTCATTCCACTTTTTAGATCTGGGACACACTGCAATCATGTGAGTCAGGCCTCAGCTTACAAGACAGAGAGAAGACTGGATGAGAGATAAGTTCAAGAAGTTCAACAAGGTTAAGTGCAAGGTTTGGCACATGGGTCAGGGAAATCCTAAACACAAATACAGGCAGGGCAGAGAGTGGATTGAAAGAAGCCCTAAGGAGGACACATGTGAGGGTGATGGTTGACAAGAAGCTCAAAATAATCCAGCAATGTGCATTTGCTGCTCAAAAAAACCGACCATATCCCAGACTTCATCAAAAGAAGTAGGGCAAGAGGGTTGAGGAAAGCGATTCTCTCCCTCCATTTGGCTTTTGTGAGATGAAGATCACATGTCCCATGAAAATCAGAAATATGATGGCACTCAGAAAAGGTATTTCAAAACGGAGGAACCACGCTTTTCAACATGGAGCAATGAGATTACACAAGAGACTGAGAAGCAGGAGATGCAGCGTCACTGCACTCACACTGCAACTGCAGGAGTAGAAAAAGCTAAGCAGTTTCACAGGGAAAAAAAACACATGCTAATGAACACGTGCTAACAGTCACAGACTTGGATTCCAATGGATCCCAGCTGCTATTACAGCTATTTCCTTTCTGAATTTAGTTTTTCCCTTTCACCATCTGCTTCTCACTCTTTTCAATTTTTAGCCAATCAGAGTAGGGTGCATTATCCTAACTGAGTTTTTTTGTGGAACCTAAGATTATTATTTTTTTTGTGGAACCAGATCCTGAATAGAGTTTGAGTTCCTATAGCTGCTACAATACAAACATCAATACTAGAAACCTCCTTAGAAGTTTAATATCTTATTTAATAAATCAATTTTAACCATATTTCAAGCATAAGATGACAGATTACTATTTTAAGTTAGATATGGAAACAAATATTCCTTCAGTTCCTTTTTTCTGAACACTGAGGAATCTAGAATATGAAAATACACCTTTAGTGGTCCAGAAACCCCTCTTTTGTGAGAACTGATTGCCAATGTAAAGGGTTTCACCAAAATAAGCATAATTGTAGCTGGTTATATAAATATGTAACGACCTTTAAATTATAAATAATAATAACTACTTATTGGCTTAGTGACCAGTTTTAATAGTGGAAAAAAGTTGAAATTTTGTGACTATGAAGAACAGTTTATCAGGCACCCACAATGCTCTGGACTTTAGCATATTCAAATAAGGGAAAAACAGGCAGCCACAACTGCTAAACTAAACTAATGTTAGTTCAGGGTTTTGATTTCTTGTTCTGTTGTACTCCAAAGCTGCTTTATTGAACATATGGCTTACCTAAGTGGGGCTTTGGACCAGCACCAAAATTACAAACTGTGTATGCACGCTAAAAATGATACAGCTATATATGCAGGAAACCAAAAATAGAGGAGGAGACTCAGGGATGATAAACGGAAAAGAATTAATAACTAGAAAAAGCAAAGTTTTTCATTAAAATCATGAGCTTACAATCAGAGCTAGAAAAAAACCCCCAACTGAGCTCCCAGCAACTCAGCATGTTCTGATTCGCATCCAAACAACCACAAACACAGCTGCACGAAGGAAATTTGTTCCGTTTGCCTTCTCTTATCAGGCACTCTCCCCACGTAAAGAAGATGCACATCTAAGCAGTTACAAAAGTGACTATACAGCATTCTCTATGAGGCATGTAAAAACAGTGAAACACACACATTAGCCTTACGGTTGCAACCAGCCTGTGCCTCATGCTGGAAGAACTGCATTGCAGTACTCAAATATTTGGTGTGGCCCAAGCAAGGCAGCGGCAGGACATGCAGTGTCTGTAACCCCTTGGGGTGCACAGTTCTATGAGGGGCAGGAGCCACACCCGGAGAGCCACAATAAAGAGAGCTCCTAGTGATGTAGAAACACATGATCAGTCTGGAATCACACACAATGCACTATCACAGCTTCACAAACAGTGGCATTTGCAGTTCAGATATGAGTGATTGGGACTGAAAACCAGCTGAAGTGCTGTGCTCAACAGGTGTGATGGGCAGTGTGAAGTGCAGCTCTAACACACCACAAGTGGCGTGTGCCAGGGGCGATACAGGGCCCAGTGCTGCCACCTTCATTAGTGGCCTGCACAGTGGGACCGAGGGCACCCTCAGCAACTCCGCAAATGATACAATTCGGCAGGAGGGATCAACACACCACATGGTTGTGCATTGCCACTGCTGCTCTGCTATTCAAAGGGACCTCAACAATCTGAAGAAAGGGGCAAAGAGGAGCTCATAAAGATAAAAGAGAATGTACATCCTATAGTCCCTGGCAGGGAAAATCTATCTACTAAAGACATTTACTTAATCAGAAACACAGACTGAATTCCAAAATATTCTGAGTTGTAAGGGACCCACAGGGATCATCAAGCCCAACTTGTAAGTGAATGGCCCATATAGCGATCAAACCCACAACCTCAGCATCAACAGCACCACGCTCTAACCAGTGGTTCTGCAAACAGTTTAACCATTATTTCATGTTTCCTGACAGATATTGATCATAAATACAGTACATCTTGACCTAAACAGCGTGTTCTGAAGCATCTCTAGCACTGATAAGAGTTTTGAATTGATGCGACTTTTTTTTGTATTGACTAAAAAAACGTTTCATTTTCTTTTCAGGTTATTAAATTCACTTTTTCAACCATTAAATTTTAAGTCAATTAAAAATAAAAAGCATTCTCACAAATTTAAGTAAAAATGTTTTGACTTTCCTTTCTGGATTTTGTTGGGTTTGCTTTGAAGGTTTTTCTGCTTGTATGATTTCTTTAGTTCACTTTTGTTTGATTTTTCTAAAACTTTCAATGCATTATTGAACTGTAGTAATTTATATAAGTACTAAAACTGTTTTTTATCTGGAATACATAACTATTTTTTTCTTAATATTTTTAGTCATATTAGATGAAAAATTCAGATTACAGAGTTTAAAATGTCATTTTTCACATTGAGTAAATCCACATCCTACAGGCAGACAAACCTAATAAAGATTTCTATTCTATACAATATTTTTTCTCATTCAGAACAGCTATGTGGAAATGAATACAGTAGCATGTTAATAAATATTACTGCTTTTCCCTATAATTGCATTTCTGTGGGGTTGAGGAGGGTAAAGCTCTTTCAGTTAGAGAAGGATATTAGTCACCCCTTAAAATACGGTGACAGAAGGCAAAATTGCATAGATATGAGAGAAGACTAGTATCCAAGCACAGAGAAACACAATACCCCAATTCAATAAACAATTATTCTTTATGCCTTTTTTTTTTTTTGAAAGCTTCACAAAGTACTAATAGCCAGAGAGCTAGCACTAGCAAATACTGTCAGCAAACGTGGGAGTTAGGGATATTACCTAGAAAGTTCTTTTCATGGAGAGATAAAAGTTCTTGATATCCTATGACTGTTTCTCTAAGGCATTTTGTTACAGGTAATGTGAAAATTATCATTATCCTGGAAGATTTATTTGAGCAATGTTCTGAATATTTACAATCATGGCTACCTTTAACATCTTGGAAGTAGATAATATAACGCCTGTAACACAGCAGTTTCTTCTCTCCACTAGTCCTACTCGTGCTGAGGCACTTGCTCAAGTTATTACATGATAAACATTATAGTAAAGTCAGGTTCTTTTCTTTTTAGCATTTTCAAGTCATACATACAATCATTCTGCCTAGTACTAATAAAAAAGGATAAAGATATGAACATGAATGACCATGAGTCAGAGTATTCTTGTAAATAAAAAATACAGTAGAATTTCAGAGAAGTGTTAAATTCCTAGGTTAGCATCCAAAGAAATACACATGCTTTTTTCAAGATGAACCTGGTCTATTTCTGAAGAGATCATTGTCCACTTCCTCATTAAAACTTACTTTGAGTTATGTTGTCAGCTTAAACAAGTGTTTGAAATTAAAATTGACCTAAACAACGTCACACAGGACAAGGTACTTAGGTAAATGATGAACAGCAGCAGAGAAAACTCCAGAGGCTTGTTATTAAATAGCTCTCTGATCAAGACATCCAAGCTTAACCAACTTGGTTACATCCAAACTTGAACAATGTTCTGTTTCTTCCAACATCTGCCTGGGCTTTCAACTCCCTTCACCTCCCCTTTCTGAATTACAATGGTGCAGTTACCCAGTTACGCCTCTGCGACACTGTGTACCACTGAGACATGCAATCTCATTAGTAAGCAGCAGTGCTGGACAAAAAAACAAACAAAAAAACCCCAAACATGTGCTTTTCTCTTTTTAATAATTCACAAATAAAACTCTGAAATAAAATTTAAACACAAGCCTGAAAACTATAGAGGCATTTCTTGACAAAGTGACACCACTCTGTAGTTGTCTGGCTTAAGTACTTAGGGACACAGTTTAGTTGTGGACTTGGCAGTGCTGATTTAACACTGAGGAAGCGTTAAAGTAAGTGTTACGACTCAGGACTTGGACTCCATCTGAGAATTGTTAAGTTTTGAAAATACCTCTATGATTAAAAGAGGATATTTTAATTATATAGGATTTATTAAAATTGCACTAAACTACAAAACTGAAATTCCCACTTGCCTATCAAATTATCTGAAAGAAAATTATTTGCATGCTTTTCTGTAAAGGAGAGGTTGTTCCGTTGATATAGTTAAAGTTGTGGCACAATTTATTAAATTTAAGCTGTAACTGGAATGTAAGATAAAATTCAACTTCGTCCATTGCAGTGTAGCTGGGTTCCAGAGCTATGTCTGTATGTGTGTATATCCAGCACACTGGCTTGTGGGGGTGATCCAAGCAACTGTGCAGCCAGCCTCTGAAGTAGAAAGTCGACCAGCTGGACAGAAGATGATGAACTGAACCCTAACTGACATCACAGCAAAGTGGCTATTACAGGGGTTCTCCAGGTTGAGAGCCAGTTACAGAGATCCCCCCAGACAGCCTGTGCCAAGCATAAACCAGCTGACAATCACTCCCTGCACCCTCAGAGGCTTTGACAACACAGAGAGGGACACGGGTGTTCCAGCAGCTCCCCCAGCAGTTCCTGGTTTGGGAACAAGTCTTTGTAATAGAGAAGACACTTTGTCAGAAAGGGCTTCTTGCAGATGAAAAAATTGTCCCATATGGTGCTTTCGTGTTTAAATGGTTTAATGTTTTGAACAGAAGATAATCAATAGAAACATCAAATAAACTGGAACTATCATGCAGAACCAGTGGCCAGTGGGACATAAGAATTCAGCAAAACAAGACTGTCCAGAGAGTCCAACCTAATCCAGCTCAAGCCACCATACCAGGACCATCAGATTACCTAAATGAGCTTCATATTTTAATGAGCTCTCAATTCTGTGAGTTCAATAAAATCATTCCTTGAAAAGTCTTGGTTTCTCCTTGGTATCTCCTCTTATATTGTTTTGGCTATAGGGAGTTGTAAACATCATGTGACTTATTCCTCATTAAATAATTGATAGATGGAGATTTGGATAGCAACAAATACAATTTTTTTTATTATGTGCAGAACAGCTAAATATGTCAATGTATATAGGTGTTCGAAAAGTAATTAAATTATTCAGAGTGAAACAAAACAAGATACTAACAGTGAACTTACAAAAACCCACAGAATCATATTTGATACAGGTTTTACTACAAAGATACAGTTCTTTAAAGCTGATGTTATTTAAACATGGAGAAGGGAGAAAAACACAGTGCACAACAGTATTACACTGTGTCATGGAAATAAATTCTTCAGAGACAGAATATAGTTGGTTTCTACCCCAAAGTCAATGTTAACCTAAACAGTAAGTTACACTGTGATACAATGCCATGCCGACATGAGTCTACAAAAGCCACTGACAGGTTAAAAAAAAAAAAAAAGGAAATTAAACAAAGAGAAAGGACAAATTTTTTTAAGGTGAATTACAAAACCAGAAACTATATTACAGATCAAGGTGAGAGGAGGGTTCTCTTTTCAGTGTATTATTTTCTGTGATGTTTGAAAGAAGCCTGGGGGTATTTTACACTGCAGAAGTTTTGAGATATATTGGTTGGGGAAAGGAGGAAGGTTAAGTGGAGGACCGTTTACACCTCTTTTTTTTTTTTTTTTCAACTTCAGAAATGCTTGAAATTAAAAGATGTGTTATAATAGTGCTTGTTTATTGAAGAATTTTTGTTCTTTAATTGAAGGTATGTAAAAGCACCAAATATTGCAGAGTGAGGTACTTTACCAAAAACATTCATCATTCATCCATTGCTATTAATAAAGCCAATAGAAAGAAAAGAGAAGTGTCAAGATTGATTGCCCAAAAAGTGACAAAAATTGGAAATTTCATATTTTCTTTCCTTGCTCAAAATTCAGTATTTTGACTTAGGTGTATCACTAGTTCATCAGTCATATTTTTTCAAAATAGGAAACATTAGCATCAACTCCTAGGCACGCCCTGCAGCTTTAAACTACAAAGAACCTAAATATCTAATTAAATTTTAATTTTATTCACTAGGAAGATATCATGAAGGGTAAAGTCCTCAGTTTCCACTTCCATGGAATTGAATTTGCTAGACCTTGCTAAGGAGCAAAAGTCTATTTAGTTGTCATGATTATTTCATATGTCTCCATTAATTTTCACTCCTTGTAAGTGTTTCTAAAATTAAAATGCTGCTGTTTTGAGGAAGAACTTGTTTAGGTTGTTAAAAATTGATTATTTTATACTTCTATCTAGCTACAGCCTCTAACTCTGTTCAAAATATGTTCAAAAGAATGGATGGGAATACAATACACACTTTGAAAACAGTGCAAAAGTCAACCTCAAAGATCAGAAGTTGGGATGTTACTGCATTGCTAGCAAAGTGTTTCTCAGTACCTTTGAAACCACTTGCTCAGTGATATCAATTAATATTGCTCGGCATAGTGGGGGAGAGACTCAGAGTTCTACAGTTCTTAGATTACCTGAAAATCTCCCTTGTCCAATTAACCTCACACTCATAGCTCAAAGGCTTACGGAGCTTACTTCTTTTTTAACTGTTGCTTTACAAAGAACTGCCTGAGAAATATATCTAGTGGTTTTGAAATCTCTGGCACCGTATCAGGAGCACCTTCTGGCACAACATAACTGGTTACCTTTCCTTTGTCTTGGATGTACCACAAATTTTCATTTCTCATGAGTAACTCCATAGGCTACAGAATTCTTTACTACATTTAAGAAACAATCATGTTTTTTTTTAATATATATATTTATATATATATATAAAAGACAACATATATATATAAAAGACAAAAAGCATTTCCTTATTTGCAAAACCCAAACAAGTTTCTTGTTTGAAGACTTTTCAGGTATCTGTTCCTTTTCCACTGCCTACATTAAGAAAAGCAGTGTTTATCAGCACATGCTCTAAATCTTTACAGCTTATCCTATGATTTAGAGGAAGAGATGTTGAAAAGGAGAGGAAATAAACAATCTGTATCAAATGTCTTGGAAAGAACTGGTTATAATTTAGGGTAGGATAATTTTCTCTGGCTATATCCATACTGCCTTCTGCTGGCATGTTCCGTAGTCTGAACCAGATGGCTTATACTCTCAAAGCTTCATAGTCTTATTGGGATAAACAAATTGATGAAACAGAGGACTATATTGTTCAGACACAATTTTGTATCTTGAGAAGCTGTGTTAAAGAGAGCTATCATTACAATAAATGTGATACCCTACTACTAAAAAGGACATAACCCTTATGCCCACACACGCATAGGACTAGTTATCTTACCTCTCTAACTGAAGCTTGCTTGGTACATCAGAACACATCAAGTAACCAAGAACCCTGGAGAATGCTTATCACAGGGCTGCTGCTTTCTCCAGTGTCAGTTTCTGTTTGAGAAATATTTATTCCCAGAAATTATCCTAAAGCCTCTACTCCACTCTGGTGAGACCCCACCTATAGTACTGTGCCCAGCTTGGAGCCCTTGCTATGGGAAAGACACAGATCTCTTAGAGTGGTCCAGAGGAAAACCACACAGATGATCAGAAGGCTGGAGCAGCTCTCCTGCAAGAACAGGCTGAGAGAGTTGGAATTGTTCAGTATGAAAAACGAGAAGGCTCCAGGGAGACCTTAACGCAGCCCTTTCAGTACTTAAAAGGGGGCTTATAACAAAGATGGAAACAGACTTTTAGTAGGGCCTGTAGCAATAGGACAGGGGGTAATGATAGATTTACACTAGATATAAAAGAGACATTTTTTACAAGGAGGGTGATGACACACCGGAAAAGATTTCCTAGAGAGGTGGTGGATGCCCTATCCCTGAAAACACTAGAGATCAGGTCAGGCACAGGGCTCTTAGCAACGTGATCTAGTTGAAGATGTCCCTTGTTGATTTGGGGTTGAACCAGATGACCTTTAAAGGTCCCTTCCAACCCAAACCATTCTAGTATTCTGTATAGAAACATAAGATCAGAGAAGAGTTGAGGTTGGAAGGGACCTTTAAAGGTCATCCCTTTCCAAATCTCCTCCTCAAGCAAGGTCTCCTAGAACACGCTGTGCAGGACTAAATACTACCTATTTGTGGGCAGGAGCTTCTAGTAGGTATATTCCATGGGACTTATAAAACTGTTTATTTCTAATGAAATATTCATAGGAAAGACAAAGATGAAAACTAGACAAAACTAACACTGTCTCAGTTACGTAAGATCTACAAATCACTACAGAAACCATCAAATGCAAAGAAGTTATTTCTTGAACCTAGTTTTCCTTTGAGAAATTTTATCAACACATGCTACTTATGAACACTCTAGACTGTTAAATAAAAAAAATACTTCTCAAACTGGAGGAGAAATGAATTACTATTTCCTCATAAGTGCTTGAAAGGATCTCAGAAACTGGACTGACAGTATAATAAAAACTTTAGAGGATGCTGATTTATTCCACTTTATATTCTTTTTTTCTTTAAGACACAAAATGTTTTTTAAAGTTTATAAAAAAGAGTTTATTTTCTAAAATACACAAACCTTAATTGAAAATTCCACTTTCTAATTAAAAAATGCTACAAATCCTTATTTATGAGTGATTATATATTTCTATTCTGGATTATCAAAATGATCGAAACAGTCCTCTGAAGCTCTGAATCGTGACATCAGCATTTTGATGAATGCATTCACTGAAAATTTTCCATGCTTCTTAATCTGAATACTAGATGAGTATTTACGGAAATTTTGGTAAATCTATGTATTTTTGGTAAATCTAATAATTGGGTGATCAAATGTAAGGCTTGTTGAGGAGCACAGAAGTCAGCAGTCTACAGTGGCTTCTGAAGAACACACAGGAGAAAATNATATTCATAGGAAAGACAAAGATGAAAACTAGACAAAACTAACACTGTCTCAGTTACATAAGATCTACAAATCACTACAGAAACCATCAAATGCAAAGAAGTTATTTCTTGAACCTAGTTTTCCTTTGAGAAATTTTATCAACACATGCTACTTATGAACACTCTAGACTGTTAAATAAAAAAAATACTTCTCAAACTGGAGGAGAAATGAATTACTATTTCCTCATAAGTGCTTGAAAGGATCTCAGAAACTGGACTGACAGTATAATAAAAACTTTAGAGGATGCTGATTTATTCCACTTTATATTCTTTTTTTCTTTAAGACACAAAATGTTTTTTAAAGTTTATAAAAAAGAGTTTATTTTCTAAAATACACAAACCTTAATTGAAAATTCCACTTTCTAATTAAAAAATGCTACAAATCCTTATTTATGAGTGATTATATATTTCTATTCTGGATTATCAAAATGATCGAAACAGTCCTCTGAAGCTCTGAATCGTGACATCAGCATTTTGATGAATGCATTCACTGAAAATTTTCCATGCTTCTTAATCTGAATACTAGATGAGTATTTATGGAAATTTTGGTAAATCTATGTATTTTTGGTAAATCTAATAATTGGGTGATCAAATGTAAGGCTTGTTGAGGAGCACAGAAGTCAGCAGTCTACAGTGGCTTCTGAAGAACACACAGGAGAAAATTTTGAGTGATATCAAGCAGGACGTTGCAAGGTAGTCAGATGTAAACAACGCTGCCTTGCAATAAATTTTTTTCAATTTTATCCTCAGATTTTAGAATGAAAAAAATAAATTACTGTTGACCTCTGCAGTTTCACAGTATTTAATGGGAGCACATAGTAACTTAGGTAGTTGTGTATATTTATATATATTTAGTTTCTAAAGTTTTGTCACCCCAGAGTTACTTTGATTACCATTGCAGCTAAAAGTATCTACTGATTATTAACAATATGCTGGCATTCCACAGAAGTAAAAAAACAAGTTCCAGTAGAGAAGTTATTACTGTACTTAAAAAAGAAAAATATTTTGTATTGCAGGTAAAAATTCCTGTTCATTATTGTTCCAAATAATACCCTCCGAATTTCATTTCTGGGTGGTTTGTATCAACAGTAATTTAAGCATGAAGTTTTCTTCGAGATTAAGCTTCACCAACTCAGCTACATTCTGCTAGGGTTCTATAATTTTCTTACTATTAAAATAAAATCACTTTGATAATACAAAGTGGAGAGTAAAGAATAATAGAAAACCAACATGTTGAAGTTACCTTCCATGCCCTACTGCCCTCAAGAAGCAAAAGTTAACTGCTGAGCACAGCAGTGAGTGAACGGCTCATGCAGTGAGCAGCTGCCTACCTTGGAAAAACATGTGTTTAAAAATACTTTGTTACAGGTAATTTTTTCTTTGCAGTCCAAAAAGTCTCAGTTGCTCTCAAGGACAAAGCTCATGGTACCAAGCCGCATAAAAAGTGTTTTCCTGATTTGCTGTTGATAGTGGCTTCCTCCTCCCAACCCCTCTTTAATTTAAAAACCTTAATAGAAAGGCACACAAGGATTAGAAAATACAAAGCAAGCATGCAAGTCTGCGAAAAGCTGAGTTGCGCTCAATCCTTTCTCAAGTGATTTATATCCAGGGTACTCCACAATGTAAGGAGGTGCTTAAGAAATCATACACCTAAAATTCACATAATGAAGACAACTTTAACACTTGAAAAGGTTGGACCTGCTGACATATTCAATCTTTGCAGAATCACTACAATGTAAGCAGCACATCAAGCCATTGCAAACTGCTGGTTATATTCCTGGCACAAAGAAATGCCCAGTCTGCACAGAAACAGCATTTGGCTCCCAGCCCTGACTTCAGATTAAAGACCTGAACACAGACTAAGAGCACTGCTCTGCCATAAACACCTCCAGCTATTTGCTCGGGACTGTCACAAGCAGGTAGAGCTCAGAGTATCTGCAAAACTGGTCTAATCTGCAGAGTGTGTTATTTGTGGGGAACCAGACCTGTGGACATTAAGAAAGATGATACAATATATGCTGCTGTTTCCTGCTCAGCATTCCTGATCTCAGTTTTGGGCTGTAGTAATTTAAATGATGTCTTAGCCTTTGGTACAGATTTGGGTATTAAAGGGTATTTAATGCATTTTGCTCATTTTGCCAGACAAAAAAGTTCATCTTGTAAAAGATATTTTCCCCTCTGAACTTTATAAATTACTTTCTATCTTGGCAGCTTAACACCATCTTATCTCTCCCTCCATGTAAAATGGTCCTAATCTTTCCTCAGTCTTCACTATAGTTTATTGGAGTCTTCAACAGCTTAATTGCGTTAACAAAAATAAGCAGATTTACAATGCATTTTCTGCCTACAAAATTAAGGATAAAATTATGAGAAGTACTTTGAGTTATAAAAATTGAGGCTGTTCCATTTCCAGTTTTCCTGAGCATGAATACAGAAAAATTATGTTCTGTACATTTTGACTCTTACAAAACCTAAAGGGCTCTGTGAAAAGAAGCCTTTATATGTTATCCTCTTGTAATTTTGCTAAATATATTTATTATGAAGAATATCTCTATTGCCGCTCATTCCTTCTGTTTCCTTAGTCAAGTTGTTCCAGGGGACTCATTCCTCTAGGCCCAGGTAACCACATTTCCATTGACTCTGGCTCTGATTTCTGTCAAACTGATGCGATGCTCAGCTGGACACAACAGATACATTCATTCAAATGCTGATTTGAAACCCAAGTCACCAATGGAAAAACAGTTTAGTGCTGTTTTCTGAGAGGACTGAATAGCATTGAAATGTAACAGAAATATAACTCAAGTAATAATTTCAAAAAGCAGAAAATTGTACTTTTATTTTAATGGAATATGGGTTTATTACATCAGGTATTAAAATTCTTTAAATAACCCTCATAACTTTTTTCCACATAGATAATATTAATGCATTCAGACAAACTAGTCACATAGAGCTACTCATACATCTAAAATTTTGGTGGAAAGCTGAATTGTTTCGATTACATTTATGTTCTCAGATCCTTTTAAAGTGTTTTTGCTATAGGGCAACCAAGAGATTTTACCTTTCCTTCTCAAATGGCAGCATCACCAATAGACTAAAGGATAGGCTTCTGGTTCTGAAGCAGATCATGCAATAAACTTTTCCTTGTGATTGATGAAATGCTAAACAAACATGAAGCAGGAGCCTTCAATAATTTTTGTTGTATCTAATCAGGAAATAGTATTTGTAAATCATGGTTTTCTGTTTACTTGTCTTCACAGAAACTAAAGGCCTTGGGGCATTTTCACCTATGAATTCAAAATACTGTTTTATTGTTGCTGAAACACTCCTGTATCTTTTCAAAAGGTATTTCAATACTGAAGTTATGTTTTCAAACTAATGTCAAGGTAATAACATTTTTTTCTTTTTAGGAAGAAAGCACTTGATGCTTAAGTTACAAATGAAACCAGACACTAATACTTTGATATACCAGCACAATATGCAAGACAGATGTAACTGTTATAGATTTTTCTCAGCAACTTTCACAGTTCAGTCACATGCTTTTCCCAAATGTCATTTCATGTGTATTCACACAACGTACCATAAACACAGCTCAGTCATGTAAAGTGCAGTGTGAACTTCTGAAAAATACCTGAGGATCATCCTATTATTTTAAAGTAAAATATAAATGCTGGTGAGCTACAGACCAGATTTTTATTTTTTTTTTCCCCAAAAGAAACTCACTTTTTATCATTATGATACGATTTGTGTTCATGTCATGAATATAAACCTTTTGCAGTACCGCACAATTAAAAATCCCTCAAACAGTAGCACATTTTGATGGAGTTTCAACTCAGGAACTGCTTAATGATAGGAGTACATCTTGCTGAAAGTCACAACTCTATAGCAAATGGACACCTATTTTCTGAAGGTAGGGTTGCAGGTTTTGGCATTCATCTCTTTCTTTATCATTACCTATATTAAAAGTGAAAAAAGCATTCACATTCTTATTTCCAAGTGCCAAACAAGGTTCTGCCTTTGGTGACCTGACATTTAGTAAGGCTCATGAATCACACAAAGAGAAAAGAAAAATGGAAAATTTCTTCTAGTCAGATAACAAAAGGGAATATTAAAGGCTTGACAAGAGATGCTAAAATGGTTTTACCTAAATATTTCCTATTCAGGCATAAGTTCGGGGTTTTTTTATGCCATTCTTTTACAAGATCTGTAAAAGTGCATTTCATCTGATTTTCATAATTAAATCTTTCTCATTGTAAAGTGCACAATCACACATTAGAAGCTCTTTCTATAGTGTGAAAAAAATTATCATTCTCTTTGAGTAGAATTTTTTTCAGTCACAAATAGAGAACATAAATTATATGCCTTGACAATTAAAAAAAATGGTTCAGATTGCTAATATCTATTATAATGCAAATTATGAAAACGATATTCAATGTCTTAAAGTTCTGTGAAGAATTTCAAAAGATCAGCTGTTAAGCATGCACTGACAAATGCTTTGAAACCTAGGCCTCATTAAAGTACCATCTGACAAATCAGTATTAAGAAAACTAAAAACTAACAGTTTTTATAAGTAAATATAACTCCAACTGAGGCAAAAAAAGTAAATAACAGGGACATAACTTAGGCAAACAAACAGCTTCAGTGTATGGGCTGCTTTGTATTCTGAGTTGAAAGCTTACATGTCTTAAACTACAGCTATATAAACCATATATAGTTGAAGTACATACTATCATTTGTTTAATTTATACACATACCCAAGTCACTACATTGGGCAGCAACCTCTTTACAGTAAGAAAGCTTCAGTGGGACTGTTCAGACACATGTTCAGACACAGAAAAGTTTTGCTGAAGGGATCTATACTTAAATAAGCTGTGTCTGGACAGGGACCTCAGCTGCCTGGACACAGCTGTGTATTTGTATGGAGACAATGAGCTGCTGTGATTCACCAATGCATTGTTCCTGGTTTGCTGTCTAATCCTGCTTAAAGCAAAATAATTCCTGTAATATGTCAAAGGCAGTTTTGGGTGCTTCTATTCCATGCAGGATTTGAAACCAAAAAGCAAAGGATAAGGATAAGCAAAGAAATTTCTTAGCAAAGAAATCCTTATGCTAATATTGCTGTTACTTATTGTACTATAAAGTACAGAAACACCTACTTGTTTAGAGTCTCCAATATTTAAAACCTTTTATAGTCAACTGTATTAGAATTTCCATAGGAGGCAAACTTGATGCATATAAAGGCACATCTGGTCACAAATTTCTTCTCTTTACTCTCGTATTCAGTTTTGTGTCCCCCCCCCAAAATATCACAGAATATGCTCACAGAGATAGAAGCCATTCTCATACAAACAAATTATTTGCAGACCTTTTAGGAATTATCATTTCAAATATTAACTGACAAAATTTTTGTTTTCATTAAGGAGACTTAGTCCTTCCTCTGACTGTAAACCTATACTGATAAGAAAAGTCAGAATTTTTTTTTATTTTTGGTTTTGCATTCTAAGTGAAATACATTGTTCTGAACAGATAATGGCTCACAGAGAAAGCACTGAACCAGTGAAAAAAGTATTCTACCAACAATATTAGATATAATATTGACATGCAAAAAGGAGTATCCGTGAAAAGTAATATCCAGAACTGCACAAAGGGTCAGACTTGGAGACATATACTAAAATTAGGACCTATTGCATACAAAGCTGTATTATTATGAAGTTAATCATATCTCTGAGATTTATGATAGAGTACTGCATAGTGCTTTCTTTTTCACAGAATTTCTGTTTTGATATTGTCTAATACACTTGAATAAAACTTCCCCCCCCTCCAGCCCGGTTCACTTTAGGAGGGCAGGCTTTTGGCAAGAGTGTTACTTCTCTCAGGTCAAAAAGGAAAACTGTCTGTTGATGAAACTTCCAGTAAGTCCCTATACTATCACAATTCCAAGGATATCCTCTGTCCTCCCATAAGAGGAAAGAGTTAAGTTGACTACCTTGAACTGAACTCCAGCTACTCTGAATGCAAATTACTTCATTTATCTGCATTTAGTGGTGTTGGACCCAGGAACAGCAAAAGTTGCAAAGCATGAACTATTCTTTCTCAGGCTGACAGATCATTCAGGATCTTCCCAGATACAGGCTGCTCTTCACCTTCTTATGTGGAGAATACCAGCTGTGACATAGTACACAAACCTAATTTAATGCTTTAATGGTTTGTGTCATATTCATTAGGAAGCATGCCTTTTTTTTTTTTTT